>APFE030019984.1:155895-167002 GCA_000404065.3 Pinus taeda | reverse complement strand
AAATATAATTTTGTTTATTTATATATCAGTCAAAAACATTTTAAATTATAATTATGAAAAATTATAATTATGAAAATGATGATAAAACCCTTGAAAATATTAGAATTTTAATTAAAAATAGTTAAAAGGTGTAAATCTAGGTAGCTAACTTCTCGACTACACTGTAAAACTTATCCTCTCATAATGGTGAAACTTATTTTCACTATTATAAATAAGAATAATGGTTGGTATTTATAATGGATGGTTATTTTTCAAGTAATGAGGAACATATTTCTTCATTTCTTCCATGACCTTTCATCATCAGTTTGATCCTTGAATGCCTTCTTGCATATCTCCTGTATTGCTTCCAGCCCTGCAGCCGCAATGATTCCAATCGGATGGGCAACAGGGTTGGTAAAATGCTCGCAATAATCTCTCGATTATCTGGAGTTAGACGGCAGGCAGCCTAACGACCAGAAACTTAGAGATAATATCTGGGTGGCCCTACTTCAAACCCAGGATAAGCAATTGCAAAATATAGACGTGCCCACGCTGAGAATACTGTTATATTTTTCCACACGCTTTCTTGAACGACATGATCACTACTGTCGGCATTGATGACGGATACGGATGGGACGTTCAAGAAAGCCATGGCCAAGTATAGAGGGATTCATTAATATTGCTTTAGATATGAACACCGTCTGTGGTTACCCAGGTCCAGAATTTCACATTATTCAAGGCTCATCATGGTCACAGATGATGAAATATAGGCTCCGCATACTGGTTTGTTATTTCTTATCTTAAATATTATTTCACTCTTTGTATTGTTACAGATGAAATACAGAAGTACTCACGCCGATAATCCAGTTATATTTTTCCACGGCTTTCATGATCAGTACTGTGGGCATTGATGACGGATCTGGATGGGAGGTTCAAGAAAGCCATGGCAAAAGATAGAGGGATTCAATAACATTGCTTCCGTTATGAACCCCGTTTGTAGTTACCCAGGTCCACAATTGCACCGTATTCAAAAATACGCTCACCGATGAAATATAGGCTCGAGTTACTGGTTATTTCTTATTTTAAAGAATCTTCGACTCTTTGTATTGCTCCTTTGTCATGCTGTGGCATAGATCTATAATAACATGTGCTTGGTTGGTTTGATGAAATATCAGGTGCAAACTTGTGGTCAGTTAAAAAATACTTGTTAAGGCAGATGCATCATAGGTTTTTCTGTCACTCCGAGCATCTGAATTTTATGATGACCCCTAGGCCGTATGAGCACCTGCAATTAGGTTGCCTGGAATGCCTATCTCAACTAAGTCATATATTTGTATCATTAAAAGATGAAAGAGAGAGTGCGTAATAACTTGCGGGTTGAGTTCTTTTTCGCAAATTTCTTGTCTCTCGTATTATCTATCTTGTTGGCTACATTGTCTCTGTGTTATCTTATGTTTCTTGTTTTCTTATCTTTCATTTTTCTATGACAACTCTTATCATAGGTTTTCTTTGGAAGTTTGATTTCATAGTTCCATAATTTGATTTATTGCTGGTTTCATGTTTGACGCTTTATATCTGAATATCATATGTGAAGCTGAGCATTTTAAATGGTTGACAGGGTTGCATAAATTGAGTCACGGATGCTTTGCAGTAAGTTTTGCATAAAAATAATACCCGCTATATCTTATGCATATCTCATTATGAATCGAAGGCAGAAAACAAGATCAGGTTGAGTGTATATCTATGATAAAATTGGATGGTTTATTCTCAGATTGGTGAATCCTACCATTTCGGTTGATTGTGACCAAGAAGCGAAGAAGCAAAGGCTATGTCAAGTCTTAAACAAATTGATGCAGAACTTGATCTTTGTGCTACACGTGTCTGTCAAACAACAATTTTAGGTGTAGCACTGGTGACCAGTGTTGGCCTGCCTACCTTAGACTCGAAGTCTCAGTTCAGGGTTGCATTTGGTAGAGCAATTGAAACAACGCCGTTCCTGTGATGGAAGCTGCCATGGATGCCAATATTTGTAAGATTGTCGTTCTCCAGCAATGGAATGTGGATTTCAACGAAGAGATTTAATAGATGGTTGCCTTCCACGCTTAGAAATATTTTGTGCAGAAAAAGGTGGCATGGTAACCACCCTTGACATATGACAACCATGCCCATTGCCAGAGAAATGCTGTAAATTTTATGGCTCTAAAGAGCTCCCCGAATGAACAGAGGAATGTTGTGAAAAATCACTTGTTCTAGCGTTGAAAACGTTTGCATTGAAATTTGGCTACAGGACAAATCAATTAGAAATAAATATCTACTTAGATTCATTGTTGTGATTTAAAGCGAATGAATCATTCATGCTTTATAGTGGATATCCTGCATGAGAATGATCAAGATTGTTCGTTAAATGTAGACCTGAAAGAGTGAACTTCATTGCAAATGATCAAGATTGTTAGTTAAATGCAGACCTGAAAGAGTGAATTTCATTGCAAATTCTCTCCCCAGTAGAGCTACATTATTTTTCCAGCACAAAGGTAAATTCCAAGAAATTACTGAATGTGTAGAAGTAGAAGGGTGTCTAACTAGACAATGTGTTTGTAGACTACACAAATATCTTTCTCTATCCATACTCTCTTAACCTCCCTAATCTCTTCTCTCTATCCTCCCTCCTCTCCCTGTCACCATATACCCATCTCTATCTTCATACCTTTATATGCTCTCTATCTCACTCTATGTCATCCATCCCTATGCACCCTCTATGTCTATCACTATCTTCTTCTCTCTCTCCCCCTCATTATGGCTCTTTCCTTCTGGCCCATCACTCTCTCTAAGTCTCTCCATATCTCCCACTCTTTTTCTATCTCTCTCCTCTCCCCACTTCACTCTTTAGACATCCCTCCATCTCTCCTTCTCCCTTTCTCTTTATGTCCAACTTTCATTCTTTTTTCCTTCTCTATTTCTCTCTTCTTCCACTGCCTCCCACCCACTATCACTCCTTTCGTAATCTTTGTACCATTTGTACCATCCTTCTCTCCTTCATTTATTCATATATTGTTGTCTATTTCTATTGGTCCATTACTCTCCATTTGTCTATTTCCATTATCATATTCATGTGTTTCTCTTTATCTCTTCTTCCATCTATCTATCTAAATCCCTCCTTCAGAACCCTCATCTCTTTCAGTCATTCCTTCAATCTCACTATGTGACTCTCATTATCCGTCTCTCCATGTATCATGCCCCCCTCTCCTCTTCTTTATATATTATCCTCTTCATATCTATATATTATCTCTCTCCCTATGTGCCATCATTGTCTTTCTCCTCTCTCACTCTCCATATCCTCCCATCTCTTAGTGTATCTCTTTCTCTCTTGTCTTCCTTCTCTATCCCTTTCTTCTTCCATGCTATATCCCTATTTGTCTATCCTTCCTCCCTATCTAGTTCTAAATTTCTCTCTTTCTTCACCCTCAACTTGCTATCTCTCTATTTCCATTTACATATTTTCTTGTATCTCTCACTCTCCCCTCTTCCTCATTTCTATCTCTCTCCATGTCCCCTTTTCTCTTTCCCACCCTAGTTCTTTCACTTTTTGTCTATTTGTCTCTATCTCTTTGCTTCTCCTTATCCCTAAAAATTTTCCATTTATCCTTCTCTTACTCTTTCTCTCAACCTCACTCTCACTTCTTCCCTCTTTGTCTCTCTCTTCTTCCACTCTCTCTCCCTCTCTGGGCCCTCTCTCAAGCTCCCTCCCTTCTAGAAATTTCATTCCCCTCCCTATCTCCCTCCCTGGCTCTCTTTTTCTCTCCCCCCACTCTCCATCTATCTACTTCAACTAATCTAATTTCTATGTTTCTTTTCTATCCTCTCTATATTTCTCTCCCTCCCTCTCTCCTTCTCTCTCCCACTGTCTTCAACAACATCTATTTCCCTCTCTCAGCAATCACTCACTCTCTATCTACCCAAAAGCAAAAATGAAAGTTTTATAATAGTATGACCTCTCTAGCTTGCATTGATTGAAATTTTTATAATTTCAAGTATGTAATGCCTTTCATAATTTGAAATAAAAATAAAAAATTACAATTTTACAAAAGTTTAGGTTAAAAATTCCATCATTTATACAATCAAAATTCCATATAAAGTCTACTTTTCATATTTCAAATATAAAATACTTTAAAAATAGTTTTCACTTAATTTAATACATTTTTTTTGACATATGTTAAAATATTAAAATACACCCCTAGCATATTTCCACGATAATTTTTGGGGGAATTAATCATTTGGAAAATAATTATAATATGTAGTAGAGGGCATTAAAATGTAAAATCCAAAAACAAAAATGAATGTTTGATAAGAGTATGATGTCTCGAGGTTGCATTGATTGAAATCTTTGTAACTTTAACTATATAATGCCTTTCATAATTTGAAATAAAAATAAAAAATTACAATTACAAAATTTTATGTTAAAAATTCCAAGATTTATACAATCAAAATTTCATGAACAAAATAATATGGATTATATTTTGTATGAAAATTAACGTACTAATGTTCAGAAAATAAAATTTGTCATAGTTAAAAGCAATTTCTACAAATAAAATTTACACATTTGGAAAGTCAATTCATATTCTTATATTTCATTATATTACACCGTCTTCAAATTCACTAGGTAAGTACTTATAATTATTCAATCTCTCCAAGTTTACATATTGTTTTTTTTCCAATTTTGTATATAGATTTTAGGTGCAGGTCTAGGGTTATGGATCTAGTAAACCTTCTTTAGGTGAGAACATCTTTTAGAGTGAAAAAATTGATTTTTTTTTACATATTTAGGGATTTCATAACTTTTGTCCATTTTTCATTGTTTAAATTATATATTTTAATAAATAAATGGATTAAACTCCTTGAAATTTTCATCGACATTTGGATTGTGGACTACATGTCTTAAACTACAATTCCAACTAATTTTTACTGCTTTCAAAAATCTTAAAATTTGACAAAACTATAAAATAATTAACCTATTTGAAATGTTTTAAACTTAATAAACTATTTCCTTATTTACATTATGTAATATATGTGTTGTTCTCTTTTAAAAATATATAATATATACATAATTGACATTGGAATATTTTACTTAACATGAGCATTGAAACATTTTATTCACTAACTATATTGAGCAAAATATGGCTAAAATATTTTTTCATTATTATTATATTTTTAAACACAAATTAATATTACTTAACTATAACATTAAAATATTTTATTTATAACCTACATTGTTTTCTTTATTATAATTAATACTTTTGAAATGTTACCCATTAAATTTTGTTAATAATTAAATGAATTATATATATCTTTCTATTATTTTTAAGGTTGATATTTTTTACTTTAAATTATATCTTTTTAGTTATTAAAATATTTTGTTAAGATTTATATATATTTTATATTGCAATAAATTAATAATATAAATATTCAAATAATTTATTTATGTTTTATAAGAAACATTTTTTGAAAGTACGAAACACTTTTTTAAAAAATATTATAATATTTTTTAAAATCAAAACTATAAATATTATGGAATTTATGATCAAATAAAAAAAATAAGTTCACAATTTGTTACAACATGTAAGCAAAAGAATCAAAAACCAAAATCCTAGTTGTGGCATACTACCAACATACTGAATATAATACTGAATATAAGCATTCCTCATATTCTACCATATAACTCATATGCCATGCAAATAACTAGTAAATAATGTGTGTTAACTCTGTATAAAAGAGAATGCAAAAGAAACCATTGGAAATATCAATACTCAGTTGCTCTTAGAACAGTGAATACAATAAAATGGTATAACAAACAGTGAATATACTAGATATACAAGTACCATCAAATACGTACAAGATATACTTTTATATTATAGTCAAATAAGAAGTTACTATCAAAAATAATGTTTATCAAGAGTGAGTTACCTTCTAGTGCCATTAGTTTTGAAGAAAGTAAGGAAACTAGTAATATCATTTAAATATGAAACTTAAGAGAAATTGTATAAGCTTTCTCTAGGTTATAAAACCCCTTTTTCAAATATTCCCAAATACATGGTGAAATACCATCCTGGAAATTGGAGCATCCATTTTATTTAAATAATAGAATTACAGGTTATACATTTTGAATTCCCTAAGATAGATGTAATACGAAAATAACTAACACCTGTAGTGCATACTATTGAAACAAAAAGAACTTCGACATAGTTGGCCGACCTCGGAACCACAACAATGGAGAAATTCTTTCAATATAGGAGGGAATAAGGAAGCTCTTACAATTTTGCTTTATTTGTGCCTTGGTAATGTAAAATTTCATACTAGTAAAAAATAAGCATGAGTTCTTGTTAAAGAAAACTAAATTATGTACAAAAGAACTAGCATGTGCTTAAACGTAAGAAGTTATTTTGTTACCTAGGATGTAGATGAACGCATCCTGTCCAAACAGCCTTAGCACCAAAATAGAAAGAAGAAATGAGTTCAATAACTTTGCGCCAAATATATATGTAGCACAAAAAAAATAAAAATTGAAAAGTAGAGCCACGCTGAATTATTTACAGCAGGCTATTATTTAACGAAAACAACTGAGTTAAATTGTTGAGAACACTCTGTTGCATGAAAAAAGTCGGTGTTATATTCCTTTTGTAAATAACCACTCATTGTAAAATCAAAGAGTCACAAAAGAGTTACAAACCGATTCTTGATATTCCGAAACTGATTGAGGGAAATCAAGAAAGGGATCTTGGTAAAAAGGAAACGCTTCTTCCATGGTAGGGGATTGTGTATTTTGTTTTCACGGTGTTACCTTTGTCAGCTTTCATTTTTCTATATAGATTCCTTTACGTAAATTCAGACACACCAAAATATTCCTTTGGATTGGGGAGTTCCTCCAACATTACGGCATCACAATGAGTAAGGTTCATGCTTCCCTTGCCCTAGCAGAGAAGGTGAGAGGGCAAAAGCCCAAGGTGGCCAAACGAGACAAGAAGAAGCCTGGAGGCCGCTCTCACAAGCGAATGCAATACAACTGCTCGTTTGATACCGCAGTGGTTACTTTCGGAAAGATGAGAGGCTAAACTCCTCGGAGAAGTAAATGACTAGACATATGGGGAAATGGTGGCCAGAAAGATGCCATTACCCTCTGCATCTCTCCCTGGTGTCCCTCCCAGTTACCCTACTTCCTTCGATTCATTATGCTTGCCGGCTCACCTAAAATGATGGCAGAAGCCTGCTTGTAATGAGACTAGGCTTTACTGCTAAATAAAGCATAGACGGAATAGTCGTTGGAGCCTATTGCGAGGTGGATTTGCAGGTTTTGCATTGGAGCCAATGTCGAGTTTGTGATTATAGAGAGCTAGCAACTCTTTCGAGATTATTATTGGACTATAACGATCTAGCAACTCTTTTGAGATTATTATTTGACTATAATGATGTATAGACCGTTGCACGAGAGACATAATCACGAGGTAGATGAGGACTAGCCAATATATTTTAAGAGAGGACCCAGTGGACTTTAAAACCAAATTAAGACTAAAAAATCTACACAAACCCTTGTTGGGTTATTCTTTTGGCTACTCCAAATTGTTTCTAGTGTCACTAGTGGGTTCGACTTCCACAACAGAGGTGATGGAGACAAGGAGTCTGCCATGAATAAAATAAGTAACTTTCTCACTTTCTTGAAGAAAAAATATATGTTTGTTTTATTTGGGTATTTTATTAAGCAATTCTTACCAAATATAGATAATATATGCATAATAGTATGCAGTAAAAGATTAAATATTTTACATGTTTCTTTGGTGAAGAAAACATGTTAATGCATGTAGTTAAAAATTTAATTATTTTATATGTATTCTTAACATGTTAACCCATGCAGTTAAAGATTGAATATTTTATATGTTTTCTTGGTGAAGAGAACATGTTAATGCATGCGGTAAAAGATGATTATTTTATATGTTTTCTTGGTAAAGAAAATATGTTGATGCATGCGGTAAAAGATTGAATATTTTATAAGTTTTCTTGGTAAAGAAATTATTCTATTGACTTTCTTGTAAATAATAATAATCGATGTTAACATTCTTGGAAATAATAATCTCTTGAAAATATTGTCTTTCTAGATGAGATGGATCGAATTCTTGATTTTGGTCCATAAAAGGTTAAGTTAACCTTGTTATTGCTTCTAGATTCTTTAAGCGTAAAGATGGATATCTATAATAATTTCTTGAAAGGAAAAGCATGAGAAACTTACTTATAGGAAGATAGAGAAATGAGGTTATGATGAATTCCTTCAAGACACAAGTAAGTAATTGTTTACATGAAATGATGGTAGAGTTCTACAGAAGGTAATATGCGTTGCATATATTGAAGAAGGGCTATAAGATAAGCTATTGGATACTCAAAGAATATTCATTGTGTTATGGATATGTGTTCTTTGTATGTTAAAGAAACTATGTTAATTTCTTGGAAAATAACTATGTGGAAGGAACCCATGTGCAAAGGCGCAGAAACAATAGTTATTACTTGTATGTAAACCTAACTAATGCGTTATATGTTTTAAAGGGTAACATGGACTTTTAAACTAATGGTTAGATCTCTAGAAATATGCATTAGTGTGAATGAGCATTGTGAATAGTAGAACAAGAATTTACTTGAATATATGTAGTAGTTAATTAGTATGTTATGCTTGCTCATGCAGATGAGTAGATGTTAAATGATCACTTTTAGAGATTTCTTATTGATTGATTAATAATGTATCTAATATTGTTGCCAAATCTTGTTGATAACTACATTGGTAGGAAATGATGGAACTTCGTGCCAAAGGAAAGTGATGTTTAACATTGTGGTAGGAAAAGGATTAATCGCCCATTGCTAGAGCAATCATGCTACAAGGAATGTTGCATGTGGCAGTATGTAGGAAAAGGGTTTCATGGAAAATGTATTAGCTTTTAGCTAGTTATGTGACAACTTAATGATAATTCATTGTAATGATTTTATAACAATGGTTAAGGATGGAATCCCTTATAAGCCATTGAGTGAGGGGTGAAAACACTCACGAGCATTTAGTAAATGGATTAAATGTTTGATGGTTTTCACCCTACGAGGTTTCCAATGTATATTGGTGTCCAATGGTGTGATTGCCTTCTGTGTCAGTTGATGATGATGAATCCTTGATGTTGATGGTTCCTTATTTGATAGCCTAACAATAATGTCCAAGTATGAGATTAATTAATATGGTGAAGGAATTAATGAAATGGATGCAAGGATTCATGAGACAGTTTATGTTATTACACTACCACAGTGGTGGTTAATGGTTATACAACTTATTGTCTTCTATCGCAATTTACTTAATGTACTAATGAATATTATATCTAATGGATAATGAGGAATTTTGGACTTGTGAATTTGATAATTACTTGTGGGTAATTTTTATAAAAAAATTCTAACTCCCTACTTTTACATGTGAGGTTACAAGGGTTCATTACAGTTGGTGCCCCGCCATGGCAACAACATAATTGGGTTTGTTTCTCACTATGAGGAATTGGAACAAAACAATGAATTTATATTTTTCCTTAGAATCATTTATGAAACTACTACCGTAATTTGGGAAAGGAACAGTGGGAAAATGAGGAGAAAATATCTTAAAGTGAATGGGAGAGGATGCACTATATTTTTGGAAACACCCAAATTAAAACTGATAATTTCCATAGGTGGAGCTGCAAATTGTTAAGCCAAGATAAAAATTATGTTAAGTACAAAAGTGAAGTCGAAAGAGTACCTCCATTCATGTAAGTTAAGGAAACCTGTATTCCGCTCGAACAAGAAAGGTAAATCTCATAAACCCAAGATGAACCCCATGAAAAAAAAAACACGTAGAAGCAAAAGGAGAGAAACTAGTCAAACCCAGGTGGAAGGGGTAAAATAAGGGGAAGAAAGAAATACAACGAGAGTACTAGCTAGAGTAGGGCACCAACTAACACATTTCGCAAATTTAAAGAATCGATGCGGATAGAAATTCACAATTTCTACTTGAATATGTGGTGCGATGGTTTTTGTGAGTGCCAAGTGCTGGAACATTATCTCTCTAGGTGGTAGGGAAGTGGATATCATCTATAATACATCACAATTGCAAAGAATTCCTTCTTCCCTATAATAGTGCTCTACAACCTGACAAGGACGGAATAGAGAGAAAGGAGCTTCAGGAAAACAAATTTACGGTTAGATGGAAACCCCGAAAATGACCTTGACCTTTTGATGCAAACTAGGCCACCCTCACTGTTGATCAAAACCATGAGTGGGCGAATGTGAACACCATGGGAATTCTAGTGATGGAGCTGGGCGAATGTGAACACCATGGGAATTCTAGTGATGGAGCTAGTCAAAAATCACCACGTGTGCCATAATATTGGTACAAATACAATTAAAAAAGTAAATGACTTAAGATATAACATTATTTCTTTCATATTCAAATGAGTTCTAGGTAGGATGAAGTTAATAGGTGATTGACCAATACATTATACAACAATGCAATTCAAAATAACCCATAACACAAATAAAAAATCATTGTAATAAATTTGTCATTTAGTTAGTCATTAGGCCATGGAAACGCATGATCATGATACCACATATGGATTTCTTTCCACTAGTCACAGACCATAAAGGAATTAATACACCACCATTTCCATTTCACAAACTATTCTATGTGATAGGTATAGGTCAAATTAAAAGAAACAAAAAAAAAAGATTGTAGAGAACGCGGACATCAAAATATTAGGGTGAATGGTTTAGTATGGTTGAAGCAATGAAAGACAAAGGCCTATTCTGGGATTCAACTCTCAAGGAAAATAAGCTATTCGATTGAGCACTTGGGAAGGAAGTTGCACATGCCTCTATTTTGAGTAGATTGTTTGATTGTATTACATTTACATTAAGATGTATTTGTGGCTCAAATTCGTCTATAGTTAGATCACATAACATATCACATCTATTTTCATATATGCTCTTCTTCCATATGTGCTAAGGACTTATGGTGTTTCCTTTACAACATCTAGTGGAAATGCTAGTTTTAAATCTCTCATTAGTCGATTTTAAGGAACAAAATTATTTT
>APFE030019984.1:125881-155793 GCA_000404065.3 Pinus taeda | reverse complement strand
TTTTATTAAAACATATAAAACAAGTAATAAAATGAAAAGAAAGGAAAAGGGTGTGAAAAGGAAATGAATCTTATAAAATATAAAAAAAAAAATCAAGAAAATATAATTGACAATCATAAATATTTTGAAAATGTTTGAGTTCCAATAATAAATAGATAAATAAACTTAAATAATTATATGTTTGAGTAGTTATTTTTTTCTTTTCTTGAGATCAAGTGACGGCTAGGACCAATGCTGAATGACCATTAAAACTTGTAACTTTATACGGTAATCTTACATGTATTGTAAAATTTATCTTTTAGATGCCACCCAAGAGATTTTTTAATGAAGATGATGATGACTAGGATCATGAAAATGTTAGAGTTCGAAAAAAATGTATTTAAAATTGTAAATTTATATAGGAATCTCATTGGTTGAGTCGTAAAGTTTATCCTTCCCTTATTATTAAAAGATTTTTTCAAACTTTTAAGTTGAGGTAGTAATCCTATGTACTCTGATGTAAAATATAGATGCCGTAATGTAATGTCTTGCAAAATATTTTGACTCCATCAAATTAGATTAAAAAAAAAAGTAAAAAAGTAAAAAAAAATAATAATTGTAATTACCAATAAAACATTTTGACTCTTTAGAATTAGATAAAAATAAAACAAAAAAAAATAAAATAAAATAAACATAAAATTAATAATGTACGAATCTTATTCGTTGAGTTGTAAAGTTTATCTTTGGGTTATTACTAAAAGGTTTTTTCAAACTTGTAAGTTCACCTAGTAATCCTATCTACTGTGGTGGAAAATAAAATATAGATGCCCTAATGTAATGTAATGTAATGTAATGTAATGTAATGTAATGTCCTGTTAAATATTTTGACTCCATCAAATTAGATTAAAAAATAAGAAGGAAAAAAGTAAAAAAAAATAATAATTGTAATTACCAATAAAACATTTTGACTCTTTCGAAGTAGATAAAAATAAAACAAAACAAAATAAAATAAAATAAAAAACATAAAATTAATAATGTACGACACTTATTGGTTGAGTTGTAAAGTTTATCTTTGGGTTATTACTAAAAGGTTTTTCAAACTTGTAAGTTGACTTAGTAATCCTATCTACTCTGGTGTAAAATATAGATATTGTAATGTAATGTCTTGTTAAATATTTTGACTCCATCAAGTTACATAAAAAAAAAAACCTAAAAAAATTAATAATTATAATTAACAACAAAACATTTTGAAATTTTAAATTATTAAAAATAAAATAAACAAAACAAAAAAATATAGATTTAATAATTATAACCCATAGTTAAATTAGTCAAAAGCCATTTTAACCTGAAATTTACCTATCATGCGGAGAATCAAACATTTTAATATAAAAACAGGTTTTAAAGTAAAAAAATTTAATCCCCTAGAAACTTGGTAAATGAAAATTTAAGATAAATATAATTTTGTTTATTTATATATCAGTCAACAACTTTTTAAACTATAATTATGAAAATAATGATAAAACCGTTGAAAATATTAGAATTCTAATTAAAAATCGTTAAAAGCGGTAAGTCTACGTAGGGAACTTCTCTACTACCCTATAAAACTTATCCTCTCATAATGGTGAAACTTATTTCCAGTATTATAAATAAGAATAATGGATGGTTATTTTTCAAGTAATGAGGAACGTATTTCTTCATTTCTTAGATGACCTTTCATCATCAGTTTGATCCTTGAATGCCTTCTTGCACATCTCCTGTATTGCTTCCAGCCCTGCAGCAGCAATGATTCCAATCGGATGGGCAACAGGATTGGTAAAATGCTCGCAATAATCTCTCGATTATCTGGAGTTAGACGGCAGGCAGACTAGCGACCAGAAAATTTAGAGATAATATCTGGGTGGCCCTCCTTCAAACCCAGGATACGCAGTTGCAAAATATAAACGTGCCCACGCTGAGAATCCTGTTATATTTTTCCACAGGCTTCCTTGAACGTCATGATCAGTACTGTCGGCATTGATGATGGATACGGATGGGAGGTTCAAGAAAGCCATGGCAAAGTATAGAGGGATTCATTAATATTGCTTTAGATATGAACACCATCTGTGGTTACCCAGGTCTAGAATTTCACAGTATTCAAGGCTCATCATGCTCACAGATAATGAAATATAGGCTCCAGCTACTGGTTTGTTATTTCTTATCTTAAATATTATTTCACTCTTTGTATTGTTACAGATGAAATACAAAAGTACTCATGCCTAAAACCGTGTTATATTTTTCCACGGATTTCATGATCAGTACTGTCGGCATTGATGACGGATCTGGATGGGAGGTTCAAGAAAGCCATGGCAAAAGATAAAGGGATTCAATAATATTGCTTCCGTTATGAACCCCGTTTGTAGTTACCCAGGTCCACAATTGCACCGTATTCAAGAATACGCTCACAGATGAAATATAGGCTCCAGTTACTGGTTATTTCTTATTTTAAAGAATCTTCGACTCTTTGTATTGCTCCTTTGTCATGTTGTGGCATAGATCTATAATAACATGTGCTTGCTTTATTAACCATCTAGGCGAATTGATGAAATATCAGGTGCAAACTTGTGGTCAGTTAAAAAATACTTGTTAACGTAGATGCATCATAGGTTTTTCTGTCACTCCGAGGATCTGGATTTTATGATGACCCCTAGGCCATATGAGCACCTGCAATTATGTTTCTTAGAATGCCTATCTCAACTAAGTCATATATTTGTATCATTAAAAGATGAAAGAGAGAGTGCGTAAGAACTTGTGGGTTGAGTTCTTTTTCGCAAATTTCTTGTCTCTGGTATTATCTTTCTTGTTGTCTACATTGTCTCTATATTATCTTATCTTTCTTGTTTTCTTATCTTTCTTTTTTCTATGAGAACTCTTATCATAAGTTTTCTTTGGAAGTTTGATTTCATAGTTCCACAATTTGATTTATTGTTGGTTTCATGTTTGAAGCTTTATATCTGAATATCATATGTGAAGCTGAGCATTTTAAATGGTTGATAGTGTTAGTGTTGACAACGATTTTAGTTAGTTTTTTGAAATGTATTGTAGTTAGGCGGTAGTTAGGCGAAACTGTATTAGGCGGAACTGTATTAGGCGGTTTTTATGTAACATGATATATATGTAATGTAAGAGCACATGAATCCAGTAGAGCGAAGAATCATCAGTTAATCCATTCAATAACGATTCAGTTGTTTATTTCTTGGCGTATCCTCCAGTCTTGTTTCTAATTCATTTATTTTCTGTCTGATATCAAGAAGTGATACCTACAAGTGGTATCAGAGCCGCTGAAGTCCGTGAAGAGGTGAAGGAGCCTGCCGTTTTTTTGTTGAGCGTGAGTGCTGTCTGTGCCCTGAGCATGTTGTTGCTGCGTTGAAGGCAAAGGAGCCTGCCGTTTTTCTGCTGGGCGTGAGTGTTGTCTGTGCCCTGAGCATGTTGCTGCTGCGTTGAAGGACAGGAGCCTGTTTTTTTTTGGAGCATGTTGCTGCTGCGTTGAAGGCAAAGGAGCCTTTTTTTTTTGGGCGTGTTGCTGCTGCGTTGAAGGTGAATTGCTAGGCGTGAGTGTTGTGTTATGCGCTAGAGCAGAGAGGGAGCTGCCAGACCTGCGTGAAAGAAGAGGAAGATCCTGCCAGAACCTGTTCTGAGAGGAAAAACCTCTGTAAAAATCCGGGTATTTGTTAAGAAATTTTTTTTTTCTCAGAAATTTTTAATGAGAAAGCAGTCAAACAAGCACAATTTTTTTTTTTTTTTTCCAGAAAGCAGTCAAGCAGAATTTTTTTTCGCTGTGAAAGTGAAGTTCTTTAAATTGAGAATAAAGAAAAATAAGACAGATTTTTTTTTTTAAGGAAAGAAACAAGAACATAATTTTTTTCAGGGTTTTTATTTAGTTGGAGAAGTAAGGAGTTTGTTTTTTAAAGGAAAAATATGAAACCCTAGGAAAGGATAAATGGCCAAGATGTCGAATGCGAAATTCGAGGTGGAGAAATTCACCGGAAAGAGCAATTTTGCTCTTTGGAAACTGAAGGTTAAGGATCTGCTTGTGCAACAAGGGTTGCGCAAGGCATTGGATGGGGAGACTAAAAAACCTGCAACCATGACCACTTCAGACTTGGAGGACTTGGATTCCCGAGCTCTCAGTACCATCCGGCTATGTTTAGCGGATGAAGTTCTCTTCCACATTATTGAAGAGACTACGACGTCAGGATTGTGGGAAAAACTTCAAAACCTCTATATGACAAAATCGTTGGCAAACAGAATTTATCTAAAGAGACAGTTATACAGCCTTAAAATGAAGGAAGGTTCAAACGTTGCAGAACATTTGAATGTTTTTAATACACTAATATGTCAATTAACAGATATGGAAGTCAAAATACAGGAAGAAGATAAAGCCATAACCTTGCTGTGTTCTCTGCCTGAATCATGGGATCACTTCGTAACTTCAATCAGTTTCAGCTCTGCTGATTCTTTGAAGTTTGAATCAGTCGTCGGAGCGCTTCTGTCTGAAGAAGTACGAAGGAAATCCAACACTGAAACAGCTGCATCAGAAGCCATGGTCGCTAGAGGACGCTCAAAGGGAAGAGGAGAAAAATCAAAGGGAACTTCCAGATCGAAATCAAAAGGAAAGAAGTGTAAGGCGAAATGTTGGAACTGCAATAAAGTTGGACACTTGAAGAAGGACTGTTGGAAACTAAAGGAATCCGAAAACCTGAAGAACGAAGCGAATCAGGTCGATTCAGGTATGATTGATGAAGTTTTATCTGCTGAAGAATTGTGTATGATAGATGAAACTTCACCTGAATGTAATATCTCTCAGGGTGTAGATAGCTGGCTGTTAGATTCTGGTGCTTCGCATCACATGTGCCCACATAGAAACTGGTTTACCTCATATGAAAATGTAAATGGTAGTTCTGTGTTTATGGGTAACAATATGTCATGTCAGACTATTGGGATGGGAGATATCAGGATTAAGATGTATGATAACACAGTTAGAACATTAACTAGTGTTAAACATGTACCTGATTTAAAGAAAAATTTGATTTCTTTGGGAGTTTTGGATTCAGATGGATATAAGTTTACAGGTCAGGATGGCGTCTTGAAAGTCTTCAAAGGAGCACTTGTGGTTATGAAGACAGAAAAGGTCGGAAATCTTTACAGGTTGAAAGGAAGTACTCAGATCGGTGAGGCAACGGTTGCGTCAGAAAAGGAAGAAGCAGGCACTCGTCTATGGCATCAACGATTGGGTCGTATGAGCGAGAAAGGTCTTTAGATATTGATGAAGCGTAAATCTCTTCCAGGTCGGAAATCCTTGAATTTAGATTTCTGTAAACATTGTGTGTATGGCAAACAGTGTAAACAGACGTTTAAAGTTGGTAATCATAATAGTAAAGATGTTTTAGACTACATTCATTTTGATCTGTGGGGGCCTTCCCCTGTTATGTCATGTGGAGGTGCACTGTATTTTTTAACATTTATTGATGATTACTCCTGGAAAGTTTGGATCTATATGCTAAAAAGGAAAGCTGATGTATTAAATGCCTTTAAACAATTTAAAGTAATGGTAGAGAAAAGAACAGGCAAATCCATTAAATGCTTAATAACTGACAATGGTGGCGAGTTCACTTCAGGTGAATTTGAACAGTACTGTAAGGATGAGGGAATTGTTAGACATAAAACTGTTGTTTATACTCCTCAGCAAAATGGTGTTGCTGAGCGTATGAATCGGACTCTTATGGAAAGAGCCAGAAGCATGATTAGCAATGCTAACTTGCAAAAGGAGTTGTGGGCAGAGGCAGTATCTATTGCTTGTTATTTAGTTAACAGATCACCTTCAGTAGCAATTGACTGTAAAATTCCTGAAGAAGTTTGGACGGGTCAGTCTTGTGACTATTCACATTTGAGAATATTTGGCTATGATGCTTATTCTCTCATTCCGAAAAATCAGCGGTCAAAACTAGATCCAAAGTCAAAATGTTATGTCTTTGTTGGGTATGACTATGCAGTGAAAGGATATAGGTTGTGGGATCCTACATTGCGGAAAATAGTCATTAGTAGAGATGTAACATTTGATGAATCCTCTCTTTTAAAATCAACTGTTGAAAGAATTGAACGGGAACAGGTGTCACAAAATCAACGAGTTCAGTTGGAGGCTAGACCTTTCGGTGACAGCCAGAAGGAAGGAGAAACCTCTGGAGAAAAAGGTGCTGAAGACACAAAGCAAGCGGTTGAAGCTTCTGAACCAGTGCAAGTTTCTGAACTAGCTCAGCAACCCGTTTCTCTAAGAAGGTCTACAAGGGAAAGGAAAATTCCGAAAAGGTATGAAGATTCTGCATCGTCTTTTGCTTTGATTACTGAAGACGGGGAACCTTCTTGTTATCAGGAAGTAGTAGATGATACAGATAACGAAAAATGGAAAGTGGATATGGAAGAAGAAATGGACTCCTTAGCCAAAAACAATACATGGGATCTTGTAGAGCTTCCTGAAGGGAGAAGTGTTGTTGGATGCAAATGGGTCTTCAAGCTGAAACGGAAAGTTGATGGAAGTATCGAAAGGTATAAGGCGAGACTGGTAGCAAAAGGGTATTCTCAGGTTGAAGGTATAGACTTTCATGAGATTTTTTCTCCAGTTGTAAAACTTGTTTCTATTTGTACTGTGTTAGCACCAACTGCGTTGCTTAATCTTGAGTTAGAACAGTTAGATGTTAAAACAGCTTTTCTACATGATGATTTGAACGAAGAGATATATATGGAACAACCGGAAGGTTTTGTACGAGGTTGCAGTAGAAGATTAGTTTGCAAGCTCAGGAAATCATTGTATGGTCTGAGACAATCTCCCAGACAATGGTACAAGAAGTTTGATTCCTTCATGGTGAGCGAGAACTTTGTAAGAAGTGAGTATGATCATTGTGTATACTTCAAAAGTTTCAATGGCACATTCATTATCTTAGCTTTGTATGTTGACAATATGCTTATTGCAAGCAAAAGCATGGAAGAGATCAACAGGTTAAAGGCTCAACTCTCTAGGACGTTTGATATGAAGGATCTTGGAGCAACAAAACATATCTTGGGCATGGAGATACATAGAGACAGGAAAAATGGTAAGCTTTGGTTATCACAGCAGAAGTATGTGGAGAAGGTACTTGAAAAGTTCTCTATGAACAATGTGAAACCTGTTAATATTCCACTAGCTTCCCATTTTAAGCTTTCTTCGGTTTTAAGTCCTAGAGATGATGAAGAAAAGTAGTATATGTCTCATGTACCATATGCAAATGCGGTAGGCAACTTAATGTATGCGATGGTATCTACAAGACCTGACATTTCACATGCAGTTGGAGTTGTCAGCAGGTTCATGGCAAATCCAGGTAAAGAACATTGGCAAGCAGTGAAATGGGTGCTTCGATATCTAAGAGGCACAAGTGACCGTTGCATCGTCTTTAATGGTAGTGAAGGATCAATATGCAGATATGTAGATGTTGACTATGCAGGTGATTTGGACAAAAGAAGATCTACTACAGGTTATGTCTTTACTCTTGCAGGTGGAGCGATTAGTTGGATGTCAAAGCTTCAAGAAATTGTTGTGTTGTCCACTACTGAAGCCGAATATATAGCTGCCTCAGATGCCAGTAAAGAAGCAATCTGGTTAAAGGGTCTGCTAGATGAAATTGGAAGAAAGCAGGAGAAAGTGGATGTACTGTGTGACAGTCAAAGTGCTATTCACTTGGCTACAAATCCTTCCTATCACAGCAGAACCGAGCACATTGATGTAAGGTATCATTTTCTGAGACATGTGATCGATGGCGGAAATGTAGCTCTTAAAAAGGTCCATACACGAGAGAATTGTGCAGACATATTCACAAAGCCAGTGACAGTAGAGAAGTTGCATTGGTGCTTAGCATCTCTTGGCTTCCAGAAAAGATGATGAATGGGCATGAGCAAGAAATTAGGAAATTGTTGTCAAGGTGGAGTTTGTTAGTGTTGACAACGATTTTAGTTAGTTTTTTGAACTGTATTGTAGTTAGGCGGTAGTTAGGCGAAACTGTATTAGGCGGAACTGTATTAGGCGGTTTTATAATTAGTTATGTAACATGATATATATGTAATGTAAGAGCACAAGAATCCAGTAGAGCGAAGAATCATCAGTTAATCCATTCAATAACGATTCAGTTTTTTATTTCTTGGCGTATCCTCCAATCTTGTTTCTAATTCATTTATTTTCTGTCTGATATCAACAAGTGATATCTACAGATAGGGTTGCATAAATTGAGTCATGGATGGTTTGCAGTAAGTTTTGCATAAAAATAATACCCGCTATGTCTTATGCATATCTCATATGAATCGAAGGCAGAAAACAAGATCAGGTTAAGTGTATATCTATGGTAAAATTGGATTGCTTATTGTCATATTGGTGAATCCTACCATTTCGGTTGATTGTGATCAAGAAGCAAAGAAGCAAAGGCTATGTCAAGCCTTAAACAAATTGATGCAGAAATTGATCTTTGTGCTACACGTGTCTGTCAAACAGCAATTTTAGGTATAGCACTGGTGACCAGTGTTGGCCTGCCTACCTTAGACTCGAAGTCTCAGTTCAGGGTTGCATTTGGTAGAGCAATTGAAACAACGTCATTCCTGTGATGGAAGCCGCCATGGATGCCAATATTTGTAAGATTTTCTTTCTCGAGCAATGGAATGTGGATTTCAACGAAGAGATTTAATAGATGGTTGCATTCCACGCTAAGAAATATTTTGTGCAGAAAGAGGTGGCATGGTAACCGCCCTTGACATATGAAAACCATTCCCATTCCCAGAGAAATGCTGTAAATTTTATGGCTCCAAAGAGCTCCCCGAATGAACAGAGGAATGTTGTGAAAAATCACTTGTTGTAGCGTTGAAAACGTTTGCATTGAAATTTGGCTACAGGACAAATCAATTAGAAATAAATCTTTACTTAGATTCACTGTTGTGATTTAAAGCGAATGAATCATTCATGCTTTATAGTGGATATCCTGCATGAGAATGATCAAGTTTGTTCGTTAAATGTAGACCTGAACTTCATTGCAAATTCTCTCCCCAATACAGCTACATTATTTTTCCAGCACAAAGGTAAATTCCAAGAAATTGGTGAATGTGTAGAAGTAGAAGGGTGTCTAACTAGACAATGTTTTTGTAGACTACACAAATATCTCTCTCCTTCCGGGATCAATCTTTCTCTATCGATACTCTCTTAACCTCCCTCATCTCTTCTCTCTATCCTCCCTCCTCTCCCTCTCACCCTATACCCGTCTCTATCTTCATTCCTCTATATTCTCTCGATCTCACTCTATGTCATCCATCCCTCTGCACCCTCTATGCCTATCTATATCTCCTTCTCTCCCCCCCCCCTCATTATGGCTCTTCCCTTCTAGCCCATCACTCTCTCTAAGTCTCTCCATATCTCCCACTCTTTTTCAATCTCTCTCCTCTCCCCACTTCACTCTTTAGACATCCCTCCCTCTCTCCTTCTCCCTTTCGCCTTATGTCCACCTTTCATTCTTTTTTAGTTCTTTATTTCTCTCTTCTTCCACTCCTTCCCACCCACTATCACTCCTTTCGTAATCTTCGTACCATTTGTGCCATCCTTCTCTCCTTCATTTATTCATATGTCCTTGTCTATTTCTATTGGTCCATTACTCTCCATTTGTGTATTTCCATTATCATATTCATGTGTTTCTCTTTATCTCTTCTTCCATCTATCTATCTATATCCCTCCTTCACAACCCTCATCTCTTTCCGTCATTCCTTCAATCTTACTATATGACTCTCATTATCCCTCTCTCCATGTATCATCGCCCCCTCTCCTCTTCTTTATATATTATCCTCTCCATATCAATATATCTCTCTCTCCCTATATGCCATCATTGTCTCTCCATATATTTACCCCTCCCTCTATCATTTGTCTATGTTTTATTCACCTTCCACACTCTCCATCCTTGTCTTTCTCCTCTCTCACTCTCCATATCCTCCCATCTCTTAGTGTCTCTCTCTCTCTCTTGTCTTCCTTCTCTATCCCTTTCTTCTTCCATGCTATATCCCTATTTGTCTATCCTTCTTCCCTATCTAGTTCTAAATTTCTCTCTTTCTTCACCCCCAACTTCCTATCTCTCTATTTCCATTTACATATTTTTGTGTATCTCTCACTCTCTCCCTTTCCTCATATATATCTCTCTCCATGTCCCCTTTTCTCTTTCCCACCCTAGTTCTTTCACTTTTTGTCTCTTTGTCTCTATCTCTTTGTTTCTCCTTATCCCTCAACACTGTTCATTTGTCCTTCTCTTACTCTTTCTCTCAACCTCACTCTCACTTCTTCCCTCTTTGTCTCTCTCTTCTTCCACTCTCTCTCCCTCTCTCGACCCTCTCTTTAGCTCCATCCCTTCTACAAATTTCCTTCCCCTCCCTGTCTCCCTCCTTGGCTCTCTTTTTCTCTCCCCCCACTCTCCATCTATCTACTTCAACTAATATAATTTATGTGTCTTTTCTATCCTCTCTGTATTTCTCCCCTCCCTCTCTCCTTCTCTCTACTTGAACTAATATAATTTATGTGTCTTTTCTATCCTCTATGTATTTCTCTCCCTCCCTCTCTCCTTCTCTCTCGCAGTGTCTCAAACACCATCTATTTCCCTCTCTCCGCAATCACTCACTCTCTATCTACCCAAAAGTAAAAATGAAAGTTTGATAATAGTATGACCTCTCTAGCTTGCATTGATTGAAATTTTATAATTTCAAGTATGTAATGCCTTTCATAATTTGAAATAAAAATAAAAAATTACAATTTTACAAAAGTTTAGGTTAAAAATTCCATCATTTATACAATCAAAATTCCATTTAAAGTGTACTTTTCATATTTCAAATATAAAATATTTTAAAAATAGCTTTCACTTAATTTAATACATTTTTTTTTGACATATGTTAAAATATTAAAATACACCCCTAGCATATTTCCACGATAATTTTTGGGGGAATTTATCATTTGGAAAAGAATTATAATATGTAGTAGAGGACATTAAAATGTAAAATCCAAAAACAAAAATGAATGTTTGATAAGAGTATGATGTCTCTAGGTCTGCATTGATTGAAATCTTTGTAACTTTAAGTATATAATTCCTTTCATAATTTGAAATAAAAATAAAAAAATTACAATTACAAAAGTTTATGTTAAAAATTCCATGATTTATACAATCAAAATTTCATGAACAAAATAATATGGATGTATTTTGTTGTCATAGTTAAAAGAAATTTCTAAAAATAAAATTTACATATTTGGAAAGTCAATTCATATTCTTATATTTCATTATATTACAACATCTTCAAATTCACTAGGTAAGTACTTATAATTATTCAATCTCTCCAAGTTTACATATTGTTTTTTTTCCAATTTTGTATATAGATTTTAGGTGCAGGTATAGGGTTATAGATCTAGTAAACCTTGAAACCAGTAAAAACTCTTTAGGTGAGAACATCTTTTAGAGTGAAAAACTTGAAAAAATATTTACATATTTAGGGATTCGATAACTTTTGTCCATTTTCCATTGTTTAAATTATATATTTTAATAAATAAATGGATTAAACTCTTTGAAATTTTCATCGATACTTTGATTGTGGACTACATGTCTTAAACTTACAATTCTAACTAATTTTTACTGCTTTGAAAAAGCTTAAAATTTGACAAAACTATAAAATAATTAACCTATTTGAAATGTTTTAACTTAAAAAACTATTTCTTAGTTACATTATATATAATATTTGTGTTGTTCTCTTTTAAAATATAATAATATTACATAAAATTATTTTTTCATTATTATTATATTTTTAAACACAAGTTAATATTACTTAACTATAACATTAAAATATTTTATTTATAACCTACATTGTTTTCTTTATTATAATTAATACTTTTGAAATGTTACCCATTAAATTTTTGTTAATAATTAAATGAATTATATATATCTTTCTATTATTTTTAAGGTTGATATTTTTTACTTTAAATTATATCTTTTTAGTTATTAAAATATTTTGTTAAGATTTATATATATTTTATATTGCAATAAATTAATAATATAAATATTCAAATAATTTATTTATGTTTTATAAGAAAACATATCTTAAAAGTATGAATACTTTTTAAAAATATTATATATAGATATATATATATATATATAATAATATATTATATATATATATATTGAACTCGAATCTATAAATATTATGGAATTTATGATCAAATAAAAAAAATAGGTTCACAATTTGTTACAACATGTAAGCAAAAGAATCAAAAACCAAAATCCTAGTTGTGGCATACTACCAACATACTGAATATAATACTGAATATAATCATTCCTCATATTCTACCATATAAATCATATGCGATGCAAATAATTAGTAAATAATGTGTGTTAACTTTGTATAAAAGAGAATGCAAAAGAAAACATTGAAAATATCAATACTCAGTTGCTCTGAGAACCATTAATACAAGAAAATGGTATAACAAACTGTGAATATACTAGATATACAAGTACCACCAAATATGTACAAGATATATTTTTATATTATAGTCAAGTAAGAAATTTCTATAAAGAATAATGGTTATCAAGAGTGAGTTACCTTCTAGTGCCATTAGTATTGAAGAAAGTAAGGAAACTAGTAATTTCATTTAAATACGAAACTTAAGAGAAATTGTATAAGTGTTCTCTAGGTTATAAAACCCCTTTGCTCAAATATTCCCAAATACATGTCGAAATACCATCGTGGGAAATGGAGCATCTATTTTATTTAAATAATAGAATTACACTTTATACACACAACCCACTTTAATGAGACTCATTCCTAACATTTTGAATCCCCTAGGATAGATGTAATACAAAGATATCTAACACGTGTAGTGAATACTATTGAAACAAAAAGAACCTCGACATAGTTGGCCGACCTCGGAACCACACGAATGGAGAAATTATTTCAATATAGGAGGGAATAAGGAAGCTCTTACAATTTTGCTTTATTTGTGCCTTGGTAATGTAAAATTTCATACTAGTAAAAAATAAGCATGAGTTCTTGTTAAAGAAAACTAAACTATGTACAAAAGAACTAGCATGTGCGTAAAGGTAAGAAGTTATTTTTTTACCTTGGATGTAGATGAACGCATCCTGTCCAGACAACCTTAGCACCAAAATAGAAAGAAGAAACGAGTTCAATAACTTTCGCGCCAAATAATTTTTTTTTTTGTAAGTTAGTTGTATATGTATTAAAGAAGAAAATATTTTACAAAATGTCTGCTGAGGCAGGCAGAAACCTGAGATAGCCATTACAACCTCATTGTGAACCGACATTGGGCTTCCAATACCAAAATAGCCACCATGCGAGCCTTTCAAAACTAGACTGCACACCACGCAGGGCGGCTAGCTTATAAACAAAGAGATATAGCGTCATGACACTTTCAAAATTTGGACATTTGACACAAAAAAAGCATAGGGCCGAAGCCGATACATAACACAAAGAGTCAAGAGATAGACCAGAAGGACAGGCGTGGATTCGAGGCAGAAAAAACCAAACAGAGAGAAACAGAGGACTAGGGGAGCCCGCCAGGGCGCGGGAAGCCACCCATCCTGCTAGAAGTATCCAGACCCACATCCAGGATGTGTCTGTCAATTTTGGCTTACAGTTCCTGCATGGATTGGAGGTCCTGGGCCTCCTTCATCCTTTATTCCTGCAGCAAGGGGTCCGAGCTCAAAGTCTGCTTGAGCAACCTGATGAGCAGGGTCAATTTCTTGGTAACCACCTCCACCCCTTCCTGAATAGGGGAGATTCTACGCTCCAAAGACTCATGGCTGGCGGGGTGATTACCTGGCTGATTATCCGGAGCAGGGTGCTCCTTCCAAATGCGTTGCTTCCCATCTTCCTTCATCTCCAGGGCTTTCGCCAAGAGAGTCTTTATCCTCCAGCTTTCCACCTTAGTGCGAGTAAATTGAGTTGCTCTTTTTGCGGGTGTGCCCGGGTCACTCAGCCAATCAAATTCATCCACTGCTGCTCCCCCCTTCTTATGCGCTTCTTCCTATTTAACTTCAGCCTCCAACTCAGTGATTTTGCATTTCCTCCTCATTGAGGCTCGAGTTTCATACATATTCTGCGCATTGTGCAGATCTCGGTTAGCCGACGCGCATCTACAGCTACCCGCATCCATACAGTTCCCTCTGAACATCTCACGGTAAGTACTTTCACTAACAGGCTGGAGGTGGTTGCTAGCCGAGCTGAGGACTGATATGGAGGAAGTCGAGCCCGAACCCCTGGTTAAATAGCCTTTAGCCATAAAATTCTCCAGAGAATGCCCTTCCTTCCAAACCAAAGAAGTGGTACTGTTGTAATTAATGCAGAGGGTGTTCACACGCCTCTCAAATCCTTCCCCTGCAGGTGCATAAATGTTTCTGATTGCCTTCCTATCAGGTTTGAGGCAAATGTCCTTTCTTCCAAAACTGTCTTTACGGATTTCCTCATGGCATGAACCATGTTGATGGTTCCCATGTTTGGCTCTTCCTCGCACTGAAGACCACCGCCACATCTATCCAATCGTCCTGCTTATGTGATAATAAACCCGGTCGTTGCCCGAAATTTCCTTTTTACGGTACCGGAAAGATATACTGTTTCCGGTCAAGCCCGGTCGGTGTCGTTTAGGTCTTGTTGTGCTAGATGTGCGCATCAAATTTTCAAATTCGGACACTTCACCTCCTCCCAACAGCTGTCCCATCCCCTTTCCTCACTGTCTACTCCACAGTTCGCCAGGTAATCCGCCAGCCCGTTTGCCCGATGTCTATCCGCATGGAAGACTAGACCTTGCATGCCAGCCATGAGTTCTGCAATGCGTTCTGTAACTTTGGCTAGCCGCCAATGCTTAGTAGCTTTGTTTGCTTTTGTACCCCATTGCAATTTTTGAGCTGTGGAAATGACCAGTGAGGAATCTCCTTCCCGAATAACGTTACAGAGGCGTCTGGATTTTGCAATTCTTAGACCATGTTCCAGAGTTGCGAATTCCATTTCATTATTCATGCTTTCCTCGAGCCCTTTATAGTAGATATGGATAATTTCTCCATGGTGGTTGCATAAGACACCTCCAATTCCATCCATGCCAGGGTTGCCTCTCGAAGCCCCGTCAAAATTTAATTTTAAACCTCCTTCCGGTGGGCATTTCCATTTATCGTTCTGTGAGGGTGGCTACATCCTATGTCTCGAAACAGTAATATTGCTGGTTCCTTCCAGCCGGAAGCTTTTCAAAATACGTAAGTCCTGTGCTGTCGACCTTTCGTTGCTTTCCTCTTTACATTTGGTTTTAATTAACTGCTGAATATTGGTAATTATGTTGTCTCTAGAGAAATCAATGTTCCTGTGTTCATCTTGGAAAATTCTGTGATTGCGCTCCTTCCAGATAGACCAAAGTAAAAACCCTAGTACCGACTTCCCAATGCTATTGACTCTTTGTATGCTAGAGAAGTTTTTCTTCCAATCCAGAACAGTGTTGTGAATAGAATGTCTATTTCGATCAGAACTGCTAAGGATCCCTTCCATCCAACTCCGTAATTGACATGCCCATTCACAGGTGTTGAAAAGGTGGTGCAGGGATTCCTCTTCCACAAAACGCATAGGGCATCTTGAGGGTCCCTCAAAACCTTTCTTGCACAGATTGTCCCAAGTTAGAGTCTTATTTCTCATCAGTAGCCAGAGGAAAGCTCTGATCTTCGGCCATAGAAGGTTGCCCCATACCTTGCTGCACCATGGCATAACCTCTGCCTGTTCTTCCTTTTCTATTATGTTCCTGGCCTCTTTCAATGAGAAGTTGCCATTGCCTTTAAGACCCCACTTTAGTTTGTCATCCTCTTCAGCTTCCCTAATCTTTATTTTTAGGATGCACTCATTGAAATGTTGATTAGTATGGTTGTTTACCTCTATATTCCCAGGATTTAAGTTTATCCATTCCCTCCAATTACCATCTGTACTGTTTTGATTCCAGTATTGACTGACTCTGTCTCTACCCTGAGTTTGACATGTTTGCTTTATGGTTGTTAGTTCTAGAGAATCGAGTTTGGGGAGCTGTTGCCAAGCATCTTCCCAGAACAAGGCTAGCCTGCCATTACAAATCTCCCAAAAGTTTTTCTCCTGAACTAGGTTCTTGTTACGTTTGGCATGATTCCATATAGGTGAGCCTTCTGGGGTTTCCTATATTCTGATGAGTTCCCAAGTGTCACAGTCTCGAAAATATTTTTCTTTCAAATGTCGAGCCCATGGGAAGGTTGGATTCTCAATCCATTTCCACCATATCTTAGCTCCACAAGTCCGGTTGACAACCCCTGGATCAACTAGATTCAATCCCCCCCTAGATTTCGGCATGCAGAGTTTATTCCAAGCCACCAAAGCCCACTTTTTGTTATCCCCATTTTCGCTCCATAGAAAGGATCGTTGAATATTTCTCATTTGCTGCAGAATGCTTTTGGGGGCAGGAAGCATAGAGAGAAGGTATTGCAGGATGGCCTGAAGGACGGCTTTGGTTAGGATGAGTCTGCGCGCCAGGTTGAGGGCTCTGTTCGTCCAATGCGAGCATATTTTCTTCATGTTGGCAAGTACTTTCTCCCAATGCCCTTTCTGCCACGTTCTGAGAGTCAGAGGACCTCCCAAGTATCTCGAAGGAAGGGAGCCAATCCTAAATCCTAGCGGCTGGGATAATTGAGTTTGAACTCCTGGGTGAGTGTTGAAAAAGAAAATAGTGGACTTAGAAAAGTTAACTTCCATGCCAGAGGCCTCGCTGAAGAGATCCAAGATAGCTCTGTAAGCTACCGCCTCATTCACAATGGGAGAACCATGTAACATGGTGTTGTCGACAAACTGCTGATGAGTAGTGGCAGGAAGCGATCTTATAGGCTGTAGACCTTTTATTGCCCCTTCCACTTTCTTCTTGGCTATGGTTCGACCGATGCCTTCCATCAGGATTACGAAGAGAAAATGGGATAAGGGATCCCCTTATCTTATCCCCCTCGAAGGAGTGAAAGGGATAGATGGAGCACCGTTGACAAGGATGCAGTATCTAGGAGATTTGATGAGAGCCAGTATCCACTTGATCCGGGTCCTGGAGAAGCCAAAAGCTCCTAGAATAGCTTCCAGGTATTTCCAGCTGACTTTATCATAAGCTTTTGAAAGATCCAATTGCATGAGCATGCCTGCTTCTTTCCTTGAATGAAATGAGTGAATCATCTCTTGTGCTAATAAGATGTTATCAAGAATTTGTCTACCCTGAACGTAGCCTGATTGCTCTTCTAAGATTATGCCAGGGAGAATCGTCTTCAGTCTATTTGCTATGACTTTTGAAATAATCTTGTAGATTACATTACATAATGCAATGGGTCTGAATTTATCAGGTGTCTTGGCTTCTTCAACGTTGGGTATGAGTGCTAGAAAGGTGGAGTTGAGGGATTTTAGAATGGTCCCTGAACGTCTGGAGTCCTCCACTACTTCCCAAACTTCCTGTTTGACGATGCTCCAGTAGGCCTTGTAGAAATTTATGGTGAAGCCATCTGGACCTGGAGCTTTATCATTAGGCGTGCTCCTAATCGCTTCCTCCACCTCTTCCAAGCATATTTCCCTACATAGGGCCCAGTTCTGATATGAGGTAATAGTCTTAGGGATAGCAGTTGTTAATTCCAGTATGGCTTCCTCTCTGTTTATGGGAGGTTCCTGAGCAATTGATTTAAGGTGGTCCGAGAGCAGAGCAGATATGTCTTTGTGATTTTTTAGAATATCCCCTGCATTATTTTTCAGTTTGAGAATTCGATTATTACTTCTATAGTCTAGAGTCAACCTGTGGAAAAATCTAGTATTCATCTCTCCCTCTTTTAACCATTGAATTCTCGATTACTGTCTCCAAAGAGTCTCTTCTTGAGAGCACCGTTTATGCCATTGCTGAGAAAGAGTTTTTTCCTGTTCCATAGCCTCGGCGCTATAGTTTCCTGCTGCACCATCTTTGTGGATCTGTTCCAGTTTGTTCTCGAGAATGGCCTTCTCCTGGAATATATTTCCGGAGACCGTTTTGTTCCAATCTTTTATCTTTTGTTTAGTTGTTTTTAGCTTCTTTTGTAGATTGAACATCTTGGATCCGCTAACCTACAAAGGTTCTGACCACCATTTCTTTACCATCTCAAGGAAGTTGGGGTGGTCTAACTAGAATTTCTCAAACCGGAAGGGTTTGTTCCTCGGGGTACCCAAAACTTCAACAATGAGAGATATTGGCCAATGATCTGATCCCCCACTGGGAAGGATATCTGATTCCGATGTTATGCCATCCATTATGATGCTTTCTGAGATTAAGAATCTATCCAAGCTATAAAGAAGAAATGAGTTCAATAACTTTCGCGCCAAATATATATGTAGGCACGAAAAAAATAAGTAAATTGAAAAGTAGAGCCACGCTGAATTAATTACAGCAGGTTATTATTCAACGAAAACAACTGAGTAAAATTGTTGAGTACACTCTGTTGCATGAAAAAGGTTGGTGTAATATCCGTTTTGTAAATAACCAAATAACTCATTGTAAAATCAAAGAGTTACAAATGAGTTACAAACCGATTCTTGATATTCTGAAACTGATTGAGGGAAATCAAGAAAGGGATCTTGGTAAAAAGGAAACGCTTCTCGGATGGTAGGGGATTGTGTATTTTTTTTCACGGTGTTACCTTTGCGAGCTTTCATTTTTCCATATCGATTCCTTCTACATAGATTCAGACACAGCATAATATTTCTTTGGATTGGGGAGTTCCTACAACATTACTGCATCATAATGAGTAAGGTTCATGGTTACCTTGACCGAGCAGAGAAGGTGAGAGGGCAGACTCCCAAGGTGGCCAAACGAGACAAGAAGAAGCCTGGAGGCCATGCTCACAAGCGCATGCAATATAACTGCTGGTTTGATACCGCAGTGGTTACTTTCAGAAAGATGAGAGGCCAAACTCCTCGGAGAAGTAAATGACTAGACAAATGGGGAAATGGTCGCGAGAAAGATGCCATTACCCTCTGCATCTCTCCCTCGTGTCCCTTCTAGTTACCCTACTTCCTTTGATTCATTATGCTTGCCGGTTCACCTGAAATGATGGCAGAAGCCTGCTTGTGATGAGACTGGGCTTTACTGCTAAATAAAGCATAGACAGAATAGTTGTTGGAGCCTATTGCGAGGTGGATTTGTAGGTTTTGCGTTGCATCCAATGTCGAGTGTGTGATTATAGACAGCTAGCAACTCTTTTGTGATTATTATTTGACTATAATGATATAGCAACTCTTTTGAGATTATTATTTGGCTATAATGATATAGAAACTCTTTTGAGATTATTATTTGACTATAATGATGTATAGACCGTTGCACGAGAGACGGAAGCATGAGGCAGATGAGGACTAGCCAATATATTTTAAGGGAGGACCCAATGGACTTTAAAACCAAATTAAGACAAAAATATACACAAACCCTTGTTGGGTTCTTCTCTTGGCTACTCCAAATTGTTTCCAGTGTCTCTGGTTGGTTCGGCTTCCGAAAAAGAGGTGATGGAGACAAGGAGGCTGCCATGAATATGATAAGTAACTTTCTCACTTTCTTGAAGAAAAAATATATGTTTGTTTTATTTGGGTATTTTATTAAGCAATTCTTACCAAATATAGATAATATATGCATAATAGTATGCAGTAAAAGATTAAATATTCTACATGTTTCCTTGGTGAAGAAAACATGTTAATGCATGCAGTTAAAGATTTAATTATTTTATATGTATTCTTAGTGAAGAAAACATGTTAACCCATGTAGTTAAAGATTGAATATTTTATATGTTTTCTTGGTGAAGAGAACATGTTAATGCATGCGGTTAAGGATTGAATATTTTATAAGTTTTCTCGGTAAAGAAATTATTCTATTGACTTTCTTGTAAATAATGATAATCGAAGTTAACATTCTTGGAAATATTAATCTCTTGAAAAGATTGTCTTTCTAGATGAGATGGATCGAATCCTTGATTTTGGTGCATAAAAGGTTAAGTTAACCTTGTTATTGCTTCTAGATTCTTTAAGCGTAAATATGGATATCTATAATAATTTCTTGAAAGGAAAAGCATGAGAAACTTACTTATAGGAAGATAGAGAAATGGGGTTATGATGACTTCCTTTAAGAAAGAAGTAAGTAATTGTTTACAGGAAATGATGGTAGAGTTCTAGAGAAGGGAATATGCATTGCATATATTGAAGAAGGGCCATAAGATAAGCTATTGGATACTCAAAAAATAGTCATTGTGTTATGGAGATGTGTTCTTTGTAAGTTAACGAAACTATGTTAATTTCTTGGAAAATAACTGTGGAAGGAACGCATGTGCAAAGCCGTAGAAACAATAGTTTATTACTTGTATGTAAACATAACTAATGTGTTATATGTTTTAAAGGGAAACATGGACTTGTAAAACTAATGGTTAGATATCTTAAAGAGAAATATGCATTAGTGTGAATAAGCATTGTGAAAAGTAGAACAAGGATTTACTTGAATATATGTAGTAGTTAATTAGTATGTTATGCTCGCTCGTGGAGATGAGTAGATGTTAAAAGATCAATTTTAGAGGTTTTTTATTGATTGATTAATAATGTATCTAATATTGTTGCCAATGCTTGTTGACAACTACATTGACAGGAAATTATGGGAGTTGGTGCCAAAGGAAAGTGATGTTTAACATTGTGGCAAGAAAAGGATTAATTGTCCATTGCTAGAACGATCATGCCACAAGGAATGTTGCATGTGGTGGTATGTAAGAAAAGGGTTTCATGGAAAATGTATTAGCTTTTACCTAGTTATGTGACAACTTAATGATAATTCATTGTAATGATTTTATAACAATGGTTAAGGGATGGAATCTCTTATAAGCCATTGAGTGAGGGGTGGAAACCCTCACGAGCTTTTAATAATAAGATTAAACGTTTGCTGGTTTTCACCCTACGGGGTTTCCAGGGTATATTGGTGTTCAATAGTGTGATTGCCTTTTCTGTTAGTTGATGATGATGAATCCTTGATGTTGATGGTTCTTTATTTGATGGCCTAACCATAATGTCCAAGTATGAGATTAATTAATATGGTGAAGGAATTCATGAAATGGATGCAAGGCTTCATGAGACAGTTTATGTTATTACACTACCACAGTGGTGGTTAATGGTTATACAACTTACTGTCTTCTATTGCAATTTACTTAATGCACTAATGAATATTATATCTAATGGATAATGAGGAATTGTGGAGTTGTGAATCTGATAATTACTTGTGGGTAATTTGTATAAAAAAATTCTAACTCCCTACTTTTACATGTGAGGTTACTGGGGTTCATTACAAGTGGTATCAGAGCTAAAGGTTGCAGCACGAGCACCTTTGAGAATTGGTAAGCAAGAAAGAAATTTAGGTACGCCACCAATAGGCATTAACTCACATATGAGTTTAACCATTCACATATTGATTTATGTAGTACACTACTTTCGGCATGATATGAGTGATTCATGTTTATAACTACTTTGAGTAGTAAGTAATAAAGTTGTTGCATAACTATGTTCATGACATTGAATTCTTGATGAGGATAAAAGACAATAAAACTTTTGTCACACTTATGAACAATATTGAACGCTCATTACACCTATGAACAATACTAAGGAAGTGACAATCAACTACCAACTTTTGATTTGCAAATATGGCAATAACAAAGTGCATTCATTGAACATGATTGAAGTTACAATGAATGAAATTTAATGAGTCAATGCATGAATATAAATTATGGGGAACATCCTTGAATAGGATGACAAATTATTTTAAAAGGACATTAGAAGAACCCCTTTAGGTATTCAAAATATACAAAGAGTCAAGTAGTGAGACTTGATTGTAATAACTAATTTTTTATTCAGTCTTGTCATAGATGCATGAAGATGATTTGTATTTGAGATTGGTTAGTGTTGAATGATTAACCAATAGAACTTATATGCATTAATTGCATTGGATTTAAGATTGTTACAATTCGTAAACAAGTGATGGTTTGATTGGTGTCACATGCGTGGAATGTGTGTATGATGATTCTTACTCTCTCTGTGCTATAGTTCGAGTTGTTTATGAGAAGATTTCTTAGTTTTATTCACCATGAATGCTTGATGCATTGTATATGCTTATCTCTTAAGAGATTTAATGATGTTTCCCTCTAATTCTTTGAGATTCACTAGCATGGTATGATTTTTATGTTAATCATTACTTGTTGTGAGATAAATATCATTTGAGACTCTATTTAATGATTGTTGAATTTATCTCTACCATGGGAATGATGGATTTCTTATGCATGTTGCATTCGAGTGTGAAGTTACTTGTAGAAGCATATCCAGTCGGTAACATTTCTAGGACCCATTCATGGAAGGATTGCATGTGACAATCAACCCTAAATAGACTACGTGTGTTAATGTAGTTGTCTGTAAACCCTATCTACCTTCCCCAACTATAGATGCTTCCAAAGGAAAAGGAAGCAAGGGGAAGGAAAAAAATCTTGCTGCAGGGATAGACAGGTAAGGGAAAATGAATCACTAAGTCTGGTGATGACCAGATAGTGCAGACTTTGAGTGCTAGAATCTTGCAGAAGATTCTAAGTCTCGTGATGACTAGATAGAACTTGAGGTTCATGTGAGTGTTGCTTTGACCATGCTTAAGGAGTTGGAAAATTATAACTATAGTGTGTTGATGTTAATGATTTTCATCATGTCTCCTTGAAGTCATTATTCTGAAAAGGTCACATAGTAGTGTTAAGCTAGTTGTTGCATCTAACATCAAATGGTAACTCTAGTGCATGTGTGACACTTAGGGGTTCATGCTTCTAATTGCATAAGTAGAGGAATCACTCTAATAAGGGTAGTCTAATTAGTTAGTTATGCATGTTGAACAAAGGGTTGGTCAGAACACCTTGATTATGCTTAATTATAGTAATGACGCATGGCCAATGTTGGCCATTGTAAATGTAAGATAATACTCCATTAATGACGGTGTGGATTAAGACAATAGACTATGGGAAATTGGAAATGTTTAGATTGTTAACTCAACTATTGTTGACATTTATACATTAATGAATGTTTGCATATGCTTTTATACATGACAATTTTGTATTCACGAAATTTTTTTGAAATTGAATACTTGTTAACTGATGCATATTTACAACTAACATTGCTATTGGGATTAAGTAGTGGTAGCTTAATGGCAACAAGAAAACTCGTCACGTAAATTTCTGCAATGTGAAGTGCAATCATAAATGAGAAATTCTAATGTTATATGATATGCATGATTATTTTATTTGGAAAATCACGATGCATACAATATGTATGATAGATATGTTTCCCATCAATCTAGATGTTGTGCACCCATGATGAGGGTTAAGCATAAATGCATGGTGTGCATGCATATTTATTTTGCTAATGATAATGTTCATATGGTTCATTATGTAAATTACTTTGGGAAAGAGTAATAAAAGTGAAATTTAGCATGCCAGACAGTTGCGGATAGTTGTGAAAGGCTATAAGGCCTTGGTTTGATTGAAGTTGCATGCCCGTAGGGGTTGATGGTACTTGCCTACTCGGATTGAATGACTTGGGTTGATGACAATTACCTGTCCGGAGGGGTTGATGGTACTTGTCTCCCCAGATTGAATGCCTTTGGTTGATGTTGGTTACCTGCCTAGAGGGGTTGACGGTACCTGTCTGCCCGGATTTCCTCTCCCTAGAGATAAATTATCTCAATAAGTGAAAGGCGTTTTCCAAGATGGTGAAGAGGGTGAAAAGCCTAAGGAAACTCTGTTGATCTGGAGCTTGTTGGAGGAGGCCCAAAATTTCCCATAGACGGGACACTGTGAGAGGAATAGGCAGCACGCTGCCAAGAGGAATCCTATATTGGACCCTATGTGGTCATTTGAATTCTTGAGCTGGTTGGCGAGTGGAATTCCATGTCAGACCTGGTAAGGTCTCTATCAAAGAAACTGTCTAGTTGTGGAAACCAGTTCCCATGGGTTGGGAATTCTTTAGCCTGTTGTGGTTCTCATAGCTAAAGAAATTAACTAATCATCTATATGTTATGTTAAAAATGAATTCTATATATAGTTGTGTAAAATATGTTATGCACATTTAACACGAAATGAGTTTAGTACTCAATAAGGAGTTACTGGAAATTTTATTTCCTTTATTGTATAACTAATGTTTTGAACGTCTTAGTAGAGGCTAAGACAATTTTTACTTGATGAAATGATTGATTTTTTTTATGATTAGAGAGCTAGGTGCTATTTTGGTACTTTTAGAAGTACTCTTTGGATGTCTTTAGTGAGAATTAATTCAGTGTGCTTGTGGAGCACTTAAGAGCTCTTTAATGTACTTGTAAAAGTATTGTGATTTAAAAATCATCTAATATTTCACAATTGATTGATAGTTAAAGTATTTCAATTGACTCAAAATATTGTGACTAATGCAATTGAATTTGTTAGTCATACATTACCGGTTACTTACCATGAGGGGTTGATGGGTTCTTAAATCACTATTAAAATGCTTGCATGAAAGTGCTCATAATTTTCAAGGGTAATTGGTAAGTAATGGTAAGTTGATATAGAGTTTTGTTTTTGAATTTGAATAAGGGCCAAGTGATGGAAATTAGAACTTGCATATGTTTACAGTTATAAATGCTTATATCTAATGATCTTTGTTATGTTATAGCATTACTATTTTGTTTATTGTCATTTCTTGGAATGAAATATCTGATTTTAAAGAGCAAGGATATCTTTTTGTCTAGTTTAGATGTTTATATCATGAGTAAGATATACTGTTCCAGTGAGAGATGAACACTGAGGAAGGTGTTCTTGTTAAGGGGGGGAGTATATAATATTCCTCTCGTAAATAACCAAAAACTCATTGTAAAATCAAAGAGTTACAAATCACTTACAAACTGATTCTTGATATTCAGAAACTGATCAAGGGAAATCAAGAAAGGGATCTTGGTAAAAAGGGAACACTTCTTGGATGGTAGGGGTTTGTGCAATTTTTTTTATGGTGTTACCTCTGTCGGTTTTCATTTTTCCATATCGATTCCTTTTACATAAATGCAGACACACCACGATATTCCATTGGATTGGGGAGTTCCTGCAACATTACCACTTCACAATGAGTAAGGTTCATGGTTCCCTTGCTTGAGTGCAGACGTTGAGACGGCAGATGCCCCAGGTGACCAAACGAGACCAGAAGAAGAAGCCTAGAGGCTGCACTCACAAGCGAATCCAATACAACTGCTGGTTTGTTACCATAGTAGTTACTTTCGGAAAGATCAGAGGCCAAACTACTCAGAGAAGTAAATGACTAGACATATGGGAAACTGGTTGCGAGAAAGATGCCATTACCCTCCGCGTCTCTCCCTCGTCTCCCTCCCAGTTACCCTACTTCCTTCGATTCGTTATGCTTGCTGGCTCACCTGAAATGATGGCAGAAGCCTGCTTGTGACGAGACTGGGCTTTACTGCTAAATAAAGCATAGAGGGAATAGCCACTCCATCCTATTACGAGGTGGATTTCCAGGTTTTGCGTTGGAGCCAACGTCCAGTTTGTGATTATAGAGAGCTAGCAACTCTTTTGAGATTATTATTTGACTATAATGATGTATAGAACGTTGCACGAGAGACAAAAGCATGAGGCTGATGCAGAATTCCCAATATATTTTAAGATAGGAGTCAGCAGACATTAAAACCAAATTCAGACTAAAAAAATCTACTCAAACCCTTGTTGGGTTCTTCTCTTGGCTACTCCAAATTGTTTCCAGTGTCTCTGGCGGGTTCGGCTTCCAGAACAGAGGTGATGGAGACAAGGAGGCTGCCATGAATAACATAAGTAACTTGCTCACTTTCTTGAAGAAAAAATATATGTTTGTTTTATTTGGTTATTTTATCAAGCATTTCTTACAAAAGATAGATAATATATGCATAATAGTATGCAATAAAAGATTAAATAGTTTACATGTTTCCTTGGTGAAGAAAACATGTTAATGCATGTAGTTAAAGATTCAATTATTTTATATGTATTCTTGGTGAACAAAATATGTTAATATATGCAGTTAAAGATTGAATATTTTATATGTTTTCTTGGTGAAGAAAACATGCTAATGCATGCAGTAAAAGATTATTATTTTATATGTTTTCTTGGTAAAGAAAATATGCTGATGAATGCGGTAAAAGATTGAATACTTTATAAGTTTTCTTGGTAGAGAAAGTATTATGTTGACTTTCTTGTAAATAATGATAATCGAAGAAGGGCTATAAGATAAGCTATTGGATACTCAAAGAATAGTCATTGTGTTATGGATATGTGTTCTTTGTATGTTAAAGGAACTATGTTAATTTCTTGGAAAATAACTATGTGGAAGGAACGCATGGGCAAAGGCGCAGAAACAATAGTTATTACTTGTATGTAAACATAACTAATGTGTTATATGTTTTAAAGGGAAACATGGACTTTTAAACTAATGGTTAGATCTCCAGAAATATGAATTAGTGTGAATAAGCATTGTGAAAAGTAGAACAAGAATTTACTTAAATATATGTAGTAGTTAATTAGAATGTTATGCTTGCTCGTGCAGATGAGTAGATGTTAAAAGATCACTTTTAGAGGTTTCTTATTGATTGATTAATAATGTATCTAATATTGTTGCCAAAGCTTGTTGATAACTACATTGACAGGAAATGATCGCAGTTGGTGCCAAAGGAAAGTGATGTTTAACATTGTGGTAGGAAAAGGATTTATCGCCCATTGATAGAGCAATCATGCCAGAAGGAATGTTGCATGTGGCAGTATGTAGGAAAATGGTTTCATGGAAAATGTATTAGCTTTTAGCTAGTTATGTGACAACTTAATGATAATTCATTGTAATGATTTTATAACAATGGTTAAGGGATGGAATCCCTTATAAGCCATTGAGTGAGGGGTGAAAACCTTCACGAGCATTTAGTAAATGGATTAAATGTTTGCTGGTTTTCACCCTACGGGGTTTCCAAGGTATATTGGTGTTCAATGGTGTGATTTCCTTCTGTGTCAGTTGATGATGGTGAATCCTTGATGTTGATGGTTCCTTATTTGATGGCCTAACCATAATGTCCAAGTATGAGATTAATTAATGTGGTGAAGCAATTAATGAAATGGATGCAAGGATTCATGAGACAGTTTGTGTTATTACACTACCACAGTGGTGGTTAATGGTTATACAACTTACTGTCTTCTATTGCAATTTACTTAATGTACTAATGAATATTATATCTAATTGATAATGAGAAATTTTGGAGTTGTGAATTTGATAATTACTTGTGTGTAATTTGTATAAAAGAATTCTACCAACCTACTTTTACGTGTGAGGTTACCAGGGTTCATTACAGTTGGTGCCCCGCCATGGCAACAACATAATTGGGTTTGTTTCTCACTATGAGGAATTGGAACAAAATAATGAATTTCTGTTTTTCCTTAGAAGCAAGTATGAAACTACTACCGTAATCTCGGAAAGGAATAGTGGGAAAATGAGGAGAAAATATCTTAAACTGAATGGGAGAGGATGCACTATATTTTTGGAAACACCCTGCAGCCACAATGATTCCAATCGGATGGGCAACAGGGTTGGTAAAATGCTCGCAATAATCTCTCGATTACCTGGAGTTAGACGGCACGCAGACTAACGACCAAAAAATTTAGAGATAATATCTGTGTGGCCCTCCTTCAAACCCAGGATACGCAGTTGCAAAATATAGACGTGCCCACGCTGAGAATCTTGTTATATTTTTCCATAGGCTTTCTTGAACGTCATGATCAGTACTGTCGGCATTGATGACGGATACGGATGGGAGGTTCAAGAAATCCATGGCAAAGTATAGAGGGATTCATTAATATTGCTTTAGATATGAACACCGTATGTGGTTACCCAGGTCCAGAATTTCACAGTATTCAAGGCTCATCGTGCTCACAGATGATGAAATATAGGTTCCGGCTACTGGTTTGTTATTTCTTATCTTAAACATTATTTCACTCTTTGTATTGTTACAGATGAAATACAGAAGTACTCACGCCGAGAATCCTGTTATATTTTTCCACAACTTTCATGATCAGTACTGTCGGCATTGATGACGGATCTGGATGGGAGGTTCAAGAAAGCCATGGCAAAAGATAGAGGGATTCAATAATATTGCTTCCGTTAATAACATGTGCTTGCTTTATTAACCATCTAGGCGGATTGATGAAATATCAGGTGCAAACTTGTGGCCAATTGAAAAATACTTGTTAATGAAGATGCATCATAGGTTTTTCTGTCACTCCGAGGATCTGAATTTTATGATGACCCCTAGGTCATATGAGCACCTGCAATTAGGTTTCTTAGAATGCCTATCTCAACTAAGTCATATATTTGTATCATTAAAAGATGAAAGAGAGAGTGCGTAAGAACTTGTGGGTTGAGTTATTTTTCACAAATTTCTTGTCTCTGGTATTATCTTTCTTGTTGGCTACATTGTCTTTGTATTATCTTACCTTTCTTGTTTTCTTATCTTTCATTTTTCTATGAGAAATCTTACCATAGGTTTTCTTTGGAAGTTTGATTTCATAGTTCCATAATTTGATTTATTATTGGTTTCATGTTTAAAGCTTTATATCTGAATATCATATGTATAGTAATATCATATGTGAAGCTGAGCATTTTAAATGGTTGATAGGATTGCATAAATTGAGTCACGGATGCTTTGCAGTAAGTTTTGCATAAAAATAATACCCGCTATAACTTATGCATATCTCATATGAATCGAAGGCAGAAAACAAGATCAGGTTGAGTGTACATTTATGGTAAAATTGGATTTCTTATTCTCAGATTGGTGAATCCTACCATTTTGGTTGATTGTGATCAAGAAGCGAAGAAGCAAAGGCTATGTCAAGCCTTAAACAAATTGATGCAGAACTTGATCTTTGTGCTACACCTGTCTGTCGAACAACAATTTTAGGTGTAGCACTGGTGACTAGTGTCGGCCTGCCTACCTTAGACTCGAAGTCTCAGCTCAGGGTTGCATTCGGTAGAGCAATTGAAACAACGTCGTTCCTGTGATGGAAGTGATGGAAGCCGCCATGGATGCCAATATTTGTAAGATTGTCTTTCTCGAGCAATGGAATGTGGATTTCAACGAAGAGATTTAATAGATGGTTGGATTCTACGCTTAGAAATATTTTGTGTAGAAAGAGGTGGCATGGTAACCGCCCTTGACATATGACAACCATGCCCATTTCAAGAGAAATGCTGTAAATTTTATAGCTCCAAAGAGCTCTCCGAATGAATAGAGGAATGTTGTGAAAAATCACTTGTTCTAGCGTTGAAAACGTTTGCATTGAAATTTGGCTACATGACAAATCAATTAGAAATAAATCTCTACTTAGATTCACTGTTGTGATTTAAAGCGAATGAATCATTCATTCTTTATAGTGGATATCCTGCATGAGAATGATCAAGTTTTTTCGTTAAATGTAGACCTGAAAGAGTGAACTTCATTGAAAATTCTCTCCCCAATAGAGCTACATTATTTTTCCCGCACAAAGGTAAATTCCAAGGAATTGCTGAATTCTAACTAGACAATGTGTTTGTAGACTACACAAATATCTCTCTCTTTCTGGGATCTCTCTTTCTCTATCCATACTCTCTTAACCTCCCTCATCTCTTCTCTCTATCCTCCCTCCTCTCCCTCTCACCGTATACCTATCTCTATCTTCATTCCTCTATATTCTCTCCATCTCACTCTATGTCATCCATCCCTATGCACCCTCTATGTCTATCTC
>APFE030019984.1:103164-125855 GCA_000404065.3 Pinus taeda | reverse complement strand
CTCTATGTCATCCATCCCTATGCACCCTCTATGTCTATCTCTATCTCCTTCTCTCCCCCCCCCCTCATTATGGCTATTCCCTTCTGGCCCATCACTCTCTCTAAGTCTCTCCATATTTCCCACTCTTTTTCAATCTCTCTCCTCTCCCCACTTCACTCTTTAGACATCCCTCCCTCTCTCCTTCTCCCTTTCTCGTTATGTCCACCTTTCATTCTTTTCTCCTTCTCTATTTCTCTCTTCTTCCACTCCCTCCCACCCACTATCACTCCTTTCGTAATCTTCGTACCATTTGTACCATCCTTCTCTCCTTCATTTATTCATATATCATTGTCTATTTCTATTGATCCATTACTCTCCATTTGTGTATTTTCATTATCATATTCATGTGTTTCTCTTTATCTCTTCTTTCATCTATCTATCTAAATCCGTCCTTCACAACCCCCATCTCTTTTTGTCATTCCTTGAATCTCACTATATGACTCTCATTATCCCTCTCTCCATGTATCATCCCCCCCTCTCCTCTTCTTTATATATTATCCTCTCCATATCAATATATCTCTCTCTCCCTATGTGCCATAATTGTCTCTCCATATATCTACTCCTCCCTCTGTCATTTGTCTATGTTTTATTCACCTTCCGCACTCTCCATCCTTGTCTTTCTCCTCTCTCACTCTCCATATACTCCAATCTCTTAGTGTCTCTCTCTCTCTCTCTTGTATTCCTTCTCTATCCCTTTCTTCTTCCATGCTATATCCCTATTTGTCTATCCTTCCTCCCTATCTAGTTCTAAACTTTTCTCTTTCTTCACCCCCAACTTGCTATTTCTCTATTTCCATTTACATATTCTCGTGTATCTCTCACTCTCTCCCCTTCCTCATTTCTATCTCTCTCCATGTCCCTTTTCTCTTTCCCCCCCTAGTTCTTTCACTTTTTGTCTATTTGTCTCTATCTCTTTGTTTCTCACTATCCCACAACACTTTCCATTTGTCCTCCTCTTACTCTTTCTCTCAACCTCACTCTCACTTCTTCCCTCTTTGTCTCTCTCTTCTTCCACTCTCTCTCCCTCTCTCGACCATCTCTCAAGCTCCCTCCCATCTAGAAATTTCCTTCCCCTCCCTGTCTCCCTCCTTGGCTCTCTTTTTCTCTCCCCCCACTCTCCATCTATCTACTTCAACTAATATAATTTATGTGTCTTTTCTATCCTCTCTGTATTTCTCTCCCACCCTCTCTCCTTCTCTCTACTTCAACTAATATAATTTATGTGTCTTTTCTATCCTCTCTGTATTTCTCTCCCTCCCTCTCTCCTTCTCTCTCACAATGTCTCAAACACCATCTATTTCCCTCTGTCCGCAATCACTCACTCTCTATCTACCCAAAAGCAAAAATGAAATTTTGATAATAGTATGACCTCTCTAGCTTGCATTGATTGATATTTTTATAATTTCAAGTATGTAATGCCTTTCATAATTTGAAATAAAAATAAAAAATTGCAATTTTACAAAAGTTTAGGTTAAAAGTTCCATCATTTATACAATCAAAATTCCATATAAAGACTACTTTTCATATTTCAAATATAAAATATTTTAAAAATAGTTTTCACTTAATTTAATACATTTTTTTTTACATATGTTAAAATATTAAAATACACCCCTAGCATATTTCCATGATAATTTTTGGGGGAATTAAACATTTGGAAGAGAATTATAATATGTAGTAGAGGACATTAAAATGTAAAATCCAAAAACAAAAATGAATGTTTGATAAGAGTATGATGTCTCTAGGTTGCATTGATTGAAATCTTTGTAACTTTAAGTATATAATGCCTTTCATAATTTGAAATAAAAATAAAAAATTAAAATTACAAAATTTTATGTTAAAAATTCCATGATTTATACAATCAAAATTTCATGAACAAAATAATATGGATTATATTTTGTATGAAAATTAACGTAATAATGTTCAGAATATAAAATTTGTCATAGTTAAAAGAAATTTCTAAAAATAAAATTTACATATTTGGAAACTCAATTCATATTCTTATATTTCATTATATTACACCATCTTCAAATTCACTAGGTAAGTACTTATAATTATTCAATCTCTCCAAGTTTACATATTGTTTTTTTTTCCAATTTTGTATATAGATTTTAGCTGCAGGTCTAGGGTTATGGATCTAGTAAACCATGAAACCAGTAAAAACTGTTTAGGTGAGAACATCTTTTCGAGTGAAAAACTTGAAAAATTATTTACATATTTAGGGATTTGATAACTTTTTTCCATTTTTCATTGTTTAAATTATATATTTTAATAAATAAATGGATTAAACTCCTTGAAATTTTCATCAACACTTGGATTGTGGACTACATGTCTTAAACTTACAATTCCAACTAATTTTTAATGCTTTCAAAAAGCTTCAAATTTGACAAAACTATAAAATAATTAACTTATTTGAAATGTTTTAAACTTAATAAACTATTTCCTTAGTTACATTTTATAATATATGTGTTGTTCTATTTTAAAAATATATAATATATACATAATTGACATTGGAATATTTTACTTAACATTAGCATTGAAACATTTTATTCACGGACTATATTGATCAGGCTAAAATATTTTTTCATTATTATTATATTTTCAAACACAAATTAATATTACTTAACTATAACATTAAAATATTTTATTTATAACCTACATTGTTTTCTTTATTATAATTAATACTTTTGAAATGTTACCCATTAAATTTTTGTTAATAATTAAATGAATTATATATATCTTTCTATTATTTTTAAGGTTGATATTTTTTACTTTAAATTATATCTTTTTAGTTATTAAAATATTTTGTTAAGATTTATATATATTTTATATTGCAATAAATTAATAATATAAATATTCAAATAATTTATTTATGTTTTATAAGAAACATATTTTAAAAGTATGAAATACTTTTTAAAAATATTATTATATATATTTTTTAAACTCGAAACTATAAATATTATGGAATTTATGATCAAATAAAAAAAATAGGTTCGCAATTTGTTACAACATGTAAGCAAAAGAATCAAAAACCAAAATCCTAGTTGTGGCATACTACCAACATAATGAATATAAGCATTCCTCATATTCTACCATATAACTCATATGATATGCAAATAACTAGTAAATAATGTGTGTTAACTTTGTATAAAAGAGAATGCAAAAGAAAACATGAAAATATCAATACTCAGTTCTAAGAACAGTTAATACAAGAAAATGGTATAACAAACCGTGAATATACTAGATATACAAGTACCACCAAATACGTACAAGATATATTTTTATATTATAGTCAAGTAAAAACTTACTATCAAACATAATGTTTATCAAGAGTGAGTTACCTTCTAGTGCCATTAGTATTGAAGAATGTAAGGAAACTAGTAATTTCATTTAAATACGAAACTTAAGAGAAATTATATAAGTGTTATCTAGGTTATAAAACCCCTTTGTTCAAATATTCCCAAATACATGTCGAAATACCATCGTGGGAATTGGAGCATCCATTTTATTTAAATAATAAAATTACGCTTTATACACACAACCCACTCTAATGAGACTCATTCCTAACATTTTGAATCCCCTAGGATAGATGTAATACAAAAATAACTAACACGTGTAGCGAATACTATTAAAGAACCTCGACATAGTTGGCCGACCTCGGAACCACACGAATGGAGAAATTATTTCAATATAGGAGGGAATAAGGAAGCTCTTACAATTTCGCTTTATTTGTGCCTTGATAATGTAAAATTTCATATTAGTAAAAAATAACCATAAGTTTTGGTTAAAGAAAACTAAACTATGTACAAAAGAACTAGCATGTGCGTAAAGGTAAGAAGTTATTTTTTTACCTGGGATGTAGATGAACGCATCCTTTCCAAACAGCCTTAGCACCAAAATAGAAAGAAGAAATGAGTTCAATAACTTTCGCGCCAAATATATATGTAGGCATGGAAAAAAAAAATTCAAAAAGTAGAGCCACGCTGAATTAATTACAATAGGTTATTATTCAACGAAAACAAATGAGTAAAATTGTTGAGTACACTATGTTGCATGAAAAAGGTTGGTGTAAGATTCCTTTTGTAAATAACCAAATAACTCATTGTAAAATCAAAGAGTTACAAATGAGTTACAAACCGATTCTTGATATTCCAAAACTGATTGAGGGAAATCAAGAAAGGGATCTTGGTAAAAAGGAAACGCTTCTTGGATGGTAGGGGATTGTGTGTTTTTTTTCACGGTGTTACCTTTGTGAGCTTTCATTTTTCCATATTTATTCCTTGTACATAAATTCAGACACACCACAATATTCCTTTGGATTGGGGAGTTCCTACAACATTACCGCATCACAATGATTAAGGTTCATGGTTCCCTTGCCCGAGCAGAGAACAGACACCCAAGCTGGCCAAACGAGACAAGAAGAAGCTTGGAGGCCGTGCTCACAAGCGAATGCAATACAATTGCTGGTTTGATACCGCAGTGGTTACTTTCGGAAAGATGAGAGGCCAAACTCCTCGGAGAAGTAAATGACTAGACAGATGGGGAAATGGTCGCGAGAAAGATGCCATTACCCTCTCCATCTCTCCCTCGTGTCCCTTCCAATTACCCTACTTCCTTCGATTCATTATGCTTGCCGGCTCACCTGAAATGATGTCAGAAGCCTGCTTGTGATTAGACTGGGCTTTAGTGCTGAATAAAGCATAGACAAAATAGTTGTTGGAGCCTATTGGGAGGTGGATTTGCAGGTTTTGCATTGTAGCCAACGTCGAGTTTGTGATTATAGAGAGCTAGCAACTCTTTTGAGATTATTATTTGACTATAATGATCTAGCAACTCTTTTGAGATTATTATTTGACTATAATGATGTATAGATCGTTGCATGAGAGACAGAAGCATGAGGCAGATGAGGACTAGCCAATATATTTTAAGAGAGGACCGAGTGGACTTTCAAACCAAATTAAGACAAAAATCTACACAAACCCTTGTTGGCTTCTTCTCTTGGCTACTCCAAATTGTTTCCAGTGTCTCTGGTAGGTTCGACTTCTAGAAAGGTGATGGAGACAAGGAGGCTCCCATGAATTGTTGGAAATAATAATGAGAGGGGCGGGGGGGGTGAATCAGTATTATCAAATCAATAAAACTTTTTCATTTTCTTACTCAGATTCATATACGCTACTTCAGTTAAGGATATCCGCGTATATACGCTACTGTGTTAAAAGAAACCAACGAACATGCAGTAATCTTATGATTAAGTTAGCTTATCTTCAGTAAATGCATCAGAACATTATTAACTTTATTAACAGTAAGCAGAATAGATCATCACACATAAATAGAACACACATGAACACCATGATATAAGGTGGCAACCCAATGCAGGAGAAAACCACCTGCTGCAACTCATCTCAATCTTCTTCTTAATAAGAAAATCCTTTTACAATATTTTGTACTGGTGCATCCTTATACCAGTACGGGAGCTACAACCCCCTTTTCTCTTGTACTAGCCGATCCATTTACTAGTACGCAGGCCACTACCTACTACAATGCTCCAAAGATTTCCTTTAGCTCTTGTACTAGCTTAGATACTAGTACGTAGGTGCTGACCTACAATCTTCTCTCCTCCAGGTACCACGTTTCATCAATTTTCATACTGGATACACTGAAGCACAACACATAAATCTGAAGGTCACGTTTCATCAAGTTTTCATACTGGACCCATCAATATCATTGAAGTACACAAACACTAGCATCATCAGAAACCCAATACTGAAACACTGAATCCCTGTCAACAAAAGCAGTCACCAGAACACAGAGAAAAACACTAAACTCTGAAACAATATTCAGACCCAACTGTATCATTAAACATCATAGCTCAAATGGCATACGCTATTTGGACTAACCAAAACCGCGTACATACGCGCTTTTACTGAAGCTAACCCGCGTACAAATCTATAAATATTCAATCATGAATTGCAGCGATTTCAACGTTAAGTTATACCCAGATCAGAACATTACTTGCGTCAGTATACAGATCTAGAATAAACATAATCAATCATATAGAGATAGTTCATTTCAAACCATTTGATCCCGATCTATCCTTATATCTTGTTCTCCATCAACTTGTGAGATCCCTCCTTAGCTTAGATCAAGCAACCTACATACTAGATCTCATCCTTTATCAGATATCCATATTTTTTCCATACATTTGCGTAATGATCTTCTTCTCCTTTTATAGTCTTAGGTCTTGCTCAATACCATGGTCCAAAACCATAACAAAACAATACCATCAACTCAATACTAGGGATCAACACGTCTGTCGAGAAGCCATGGTCCAAAAACCATAGGTTCAAATTCCAAGGACTAACCACCATGGACCAAAGTAAGTTTTCCCAAATGTACGCGCTTTTCCGTGCATGGAAGTGCGTGCATACACATACGCGACTTCTGATCAACAAACCTGCGTGTATACGCATTTTTGTATACCCAGAAAACTTGCGAGTATAACTTGCGTGTATAACCTACTCGGTATATAGCGAACCTGCGTATATACTCGACTTGGTACATAGTGAACCTGTGTATATCCTGCCTCTGTACGCGACTTGGTATATAGTGAACTTGCGTGTATACTCAGCTTTCTTCATTGAATGGTGCATGTTTCCTGAAAATTTTGGGCTAAAAGTACATCTGCAGCATGATATTGGTCGTGTCTCAAATTTTCGGAAATATCAGGTTGAGAAAGGAATAACTCTACCAAATCAATATTGTTTTGTTCCTGGAAATCATAGATTTGGTCAATGCTAAAGACAGATTGTACTTCTTCTTTATCATTGAATTTATCATCAAGCCACAAATTGTGTGTTACTGCTGGTGATTGTGCCGATGGGTAGAGGGTGAGTTGTTTTCTTTCGGTCCCTCTCGAAATGATCATGTTGCCAGATCGACATCCTATGAATCCATCAACAGTCGCTAACCATGGTCTACCAAGAATGATAGGGTGCCCTCCTAAATTGGATTTGGGTTGAAGAACTAAGAAGTCCACTGGATACTCCGAAGAGTCTAGTGAGACAATTATGTCTTCCAAAATCCCTTCAGGAATCACTTTAGACCTATCAGCCAGTTCTAGAACAATCGTTGTATGTTGCAAATTTGGAAGCTAGAGTGTTCTCATGGTTTCAAGAGTCATGACATTGATTGCAGCCCCAAGATCTATCAAGGTGTTTGGAATTGGTATGTTGTTAATGATAGTGGTCACTTTCAGAATGCCAGGATCAACATACTTTTCTATGGAGAGGGTATTGGTCATAAGGCCTGCTAAATGTCCTATAACATGAATGGTTTGAGGATCAATCCTTTTTCTAGCAGGCTTCTTGAGGCACATATCTTTGATGGCTTTAGTGTATATGGGAATGTCTTTTATAGCTTGCAGCAGCGGAATTTTTATGTAGACATTTTTGAGCTCATCTAAGACATCAAACTGTGGTATAGACAGTGGAGGTTTGATTTGGACCAATCGGTCTGGAAAAGGTGGATGCAATGGTTGCATTTGCTTATCTTTGGTATCATCATTTGGTTTCCTTTGATTTGTCATTTCATTTTCATTTTCTGTGTTTTCTTCTCGCTTATCTGTTATTGGAGAATCTTTTTGGAGTACCCTACCAGACCTCAAGTTGATATTTTGCAAGGGTAGTGTGGGATATGAGGTTCCCTCTTCTACATTGTCGGCTGGCCTCTCTGCTCTATTATTTGGATTTGGGATAGTTTGAGCAGGAATTTGAGTAGGTCTGGAAGGTTTTGAGTTAGCTGGAAATTGTAGTTGTGGTGGATTTATTGGTGGAGGAGCAGGCAATTCTTGTTGAGTAGTTTGAGGCGGATAAACAACTTGCTGAGGATACTGCTGATATGGTTGAGAATGTGATGAATATGGCTGATTGTATTGTTGATATGGTTGTGAATATGGTGGGTATGATTGAGGATATGTATGATAAGATTGAGAGTACTGTTGAGATGGTCTCCATTGTTGTTGTGGGTGGTTTTGGTGCTGCCATGGCATGGGTACATTCCATGAATTCTGTGCATACATTTGATCATTTACAGGAAATTGCAGATTTTGATTTGGAAACATACCTTGAGGTGCTGGCCTTGGCTGCCATGGTCTCTTTGTGCCCATGTAATACACGTTTTCCATCTCTGCATTGGCGGCCATATTACATTTCTGCAAAACCTTAACTTTACAACAGTTAAATATATCATGATGTTCAGTACAGAAAGCACAAACTTGGATGTTTTCTAGTGGGCAGTCTTTTAATGCATGTTTCTTCCGGCACTTTGGGAAGAAAATAGCCATTATCTGATCTTCAACTTCTTGTTTCTTTTTAGCTTTTAAAGTGTCGATTTGGTTCCCTAGTGTGCTTAACAGATCTATTTTAAACTCTTCTAACAGATTTCCTATTTCAGCCCTTGTGACACTTGTTGAGGCAAACTTTGTGACTTTAGATGACAGGGTTCTTTTTCCCATTTTAGCTTTGCTCCTTGAATACTTTTTGCATAAGTCAACGATTTCTTCAAAGGGTAAAACAGAAATGTCACCTTTACCCATCAGGTTAAGGTCATCCATGTATTCCTCTCGGATGCCTTTTAAGAATATTGTGCGGACCAGATCAAGAGGCATAGTTTGGTGTTTGGATTTTTGTAAGTTGTAGACAAACCATTCTAAGTATTCCTATAAGGTTTCATCCTCTTGTTGGCTCATTCTAAATATTTCATCTTTAGAGTCTTTGGATCTACAGTAGGGTTGATATTTCCTATGAAATACTCTTCTCATGCCATCCCAATCAGTTATAGCATGCTCACCAAGCCTCATGAACCATCTTAAGACTGATGCCTTTAATGTCGCTGGAAAAAGTCTAAGCCTATGGGCATCATCAGTATAGCCATATGTTCGACATACAATGTCGAACTCGAACAAGAATGAGTCCAGATCTTCTGAAGCCATACCATAAAAGTTAGGTAGCACTAATGGAGGTATGTTCTTCATTTTGATCTCATCATCTTCTTGTGGTTCATGTATAGGAAAAGGAAAAGTTGACTCTTCTTGGTCTCTATGTCCTTGATGTGGTACTGATCCATCTCCTTCCTCAGCCATTTTAATAGGTTTCTCTGTGTCAGAGTCACTTGTTTCAAAGAGGAGATTAAAGAAAGATTGTTCGGTCGCTGTGCTACTTTCTCCTTGTGTGGAAGACCTAGGAAAGTACTTCTTCTGTGATTCATGTGTTAATAAAGTTTGCCTTTCGATGAGAGTAAGTCTTTGTCCTGATTTTTGTTTATCCTCTAATGAATGTATGATGTCCTCCTCAGCTGGTGTTGAATTCGTTAAAGAGTCTGCTCTTGATGATGATGGGTTAGTTTTTGAATGGCGGGGTGTTTTTATGAATCTACCCTGACTGTCTCTAAATCTAGGCATAAATGAACATGATTCTAACTGTGTTTTTGTTTATTTTTGTTTATTGATTTTTTTTTTTCTTTTTAAATCCTTTAAGTACGCCTCCCCAGCAACGGCGCCAAAATGTAGTGTCCTATCTAGGGTGCTAGACTAGGCTATATTTATTATCGACTAGGGTGCGTAGACTTAGAGACGTGCGTCTAAAGTATATAGACATAAAGGATCGTTATCTAAGTCTAATCTACCTAGTTACAACGCTGTCATTCAATTCATTATCAAACTGAAATGCTACGTATCACTATAAACCAAGATTCAATTCATTTAGCAAACCAAAACGTTGTGTATCACTGTAAACCAAGATTTTAGTCCCCTTACAGAGACATCATACATAAAATCCCTGTTCAACAATTACTCAACATTCATTAACAATCACATAAAATAAAGAGATATGGAAATCATAAGCATAGAGTTCATGACAATGCTCTACAAGATAACAAGGGATCGAATCCCTTACAGGATATGATTCACGATCTCAGTGATGATCTATTCAAGCGCATTCATAAACATAAATCACACGCATATTATAAACATAAATCAATTTTAATCACTGCGCATATTAATACCCTAACTGTAAATGAAATAAAACAACAGTATACCACGTTACGTAGGGCCCGTCCGCATTCCAGAGGTATACTGGACTGTGATCCAACGATTACCAAATCAACACAACGAAATCGTGACTGTAATGCAAGTCTTTGATATTAAAATTGAAACTCTATTTTTGAAACAACGATAATGATAATGATACGACTAATTCAGAACTGGGTTTTCATATGGTTTTTACATTCCTTGAAAACGAATGTACATTCATGAGCAGGCTGTTGCCGCTTTTCCCATATTGTGACTTTTGAAAATGTTTCTATCCTAACTGATTTAAAAAGGAAACAAAACTTAAATCAATTTGGAATGCGTGCTGTTGCTGCCTTTGTTGCCAACATGCCATAGTTTGACCTTCGATGACCGCGCATGTAGGAGGGTTGATTCTGTTGTGGGATAGGTGTTCGTCCATGCTTGGACATTGTGCTTTTCATCCCTACCCTTCGCTCTAGCCTGGATGTCATGCCACATGTCAAACAATAAACCAATTACAGGATGTTGGAACTTCATGTAGCCATTTTGCCAAAAATTCCTAATTCATTAACATAAAACCCCTAAATTAATTTCAATGCAATTTAATAACTATAAGACTATTAACTAATCAATTTCCAAGGGATATGAGAGATAAATGATGAAAAGAGGTAGCCAAATGACATGTTTTGGGAGGGAAAAAGGGGTCATGGAATGGTACCAACAATACCTATATATTTATATGTTTAATAATTTTTTAACTAACTGACTATTAATGTATATTAGTTTTGGTTTTGGTTATAATTTTCTTTTCAATATATATTTATTATTATAAGTGTATTAAAATGGACCATTTACTTTTGTTCTAATAAGAATTTAACTAACCAAGGTTACTTTTTAATTAAATGATGGGTATACCCTAATCCTATCCTAACTAACCAGTCAAATCTAATCGTTGCCAATATAGTCGTTTTACAGCCATTGGAGTTTCTACTCTATCTATTTAACATGCAAAGCCCGATCTGCTTATTCAACTTGTCCTCATGATGAACCACACTAGTTGGTTCGAAACGCATCGACAAATAAAATATCCTGTAATTTATGCCGAAAAATCTCTCATAGAATAAATTAACCTCTTTAATAACCAAATAAAATACATACAAATTCACATTAATATTAAAGTATGTAGTGTTAGGGTAAATAATAAAGTTTATTAAATAAATAATCAAACAATTAATGTGATTAATTTGTTTATATCTAATTGAACAAGTTACAATTATATTAAAGGATAAATAAGAATTAAACTTAAATGTATATCCATTAATCAAATAATCAATTCACAAGTTATCTAAATATGAAAGCTTATAATTCTAAACTTAATTATTATTTATATACATATTTATTAAAAACCCTAATGCTAAAGAAAATTCTAAAATTTAAGAACTTAAACCAAGAAAATAAACAAGTAATAAGGAAGGAATTAAAATCATAAGAATTACAATTAAAAACCAAATAAATTTTTAATAAATATATAAATAATTAGAGGAAATGAGTACCAAACAACAATTCAAAAGAGGGGAAATTCAAACAATCTAGAAGATGAGAGAATAAAATCATAAAAGAAAACAAGAAGAGGGGAAAAAAGGGGGGCTAAGAGGAAAGGGCAGGGATCCAACAATTGATAATCTTCCAACCATCATCCCTATTGAGATTTCTAGGCCTCCTTTCAATTTCTATGGCCTTTTTAAAGATACGATGATGAAAATGAGCAATTTTAGCAATAACCTGGGCCTCCTCAATACATATATGATGCTTAGTCTTCTTTGCGTGCTCTGCCAAGGCTGAAGACAGGCTCCTCCCATGCTTGATGTCGGTCACGTGCTTATGAATCCTCTAGAGTGTCCATTTTCACCAACATAGGGGGTCCCACACGAACATGGAATAACATAAATGCATTTCATGTCCTTGGGGTCAACAAGGTCTTTTATATAGATTTTAGGGAACTACAAATGGTGTTAAGAGGTCTAAAAGTTGAGTGCTCATGAATCCTCTCATTAATAGAGTGTCCATTTTCACCAACATAGGGGGTCCCACATGAACATGGAATAACATAAATGCATTTCATGTCCTTGGGGTCAACAAGGTCTTTTATAGATCTTAGAGAACTACAAATAGTGTTAAGAGGTCTAAAAGTTGAGGAAATATTTTAATTTAAATTAATTACAACTCCCCTACTTGCCATCGTGTACTGATCACTAGCATTAGATCTAAATATTAGACAATTAAAAATTTATTTATCGTCAAATTAATAATTAAAAAATAATAATAATTAATAATTAAATAAAAAAGTTAACCAAAAGAAATTATATAACCCCCCCACATTAAGTGTTAGGGAAAACCCTAATGCTCCGAGAGTTGCATTCACATTTAAGGCCAAAGCCCCACACAACCCTTCTTCCTTAAGTAACATCTGCAAACCCTGGAAACCCAACGAGCCATCTCCTCCTTGCTTCATTGAAAGTTGTCTGGACACTGGTAGCTGCCATGGCCTGCCTTGTAAAATATCATTGTCCTTTGTGTCTGCACAACTAAAATTCGAGGAAGCGCCAGAAGGTAATTGATATGCCATGAATTCTTATTCCCCATACTCCAAATGGATAGCTCGGCTTAAAATCGATTTCAGTAGGGGAAATTTGAGCCATAAGAGAATTTATTTATTTTTTGGCCATGCATATAGTGTTTTTTGTTTTCTCAGTAATGGCGTATTCATTTTCCCCTGTGTATTTTTTTAATTGCCCTATTTGACACGATATCTATGATATTTCAGGTGAACTGTGAGTTTGTTAAAGTGCCACATCATTCTTCTGGTTTTGGCAGTTTCCGTGAGTAATTTCAGAGATTCGCTTTAAGGGATATAATCCTTTTTCAAACTCTAGCGTAGGTTGATCAAGATTGAAACCCAAAATTTTACCCGAATACATAAGATTCAATGCCATCAACTCGAGATAAATATCCAAATCGTTACCCAAATCCATTTAGCGAGCAGCCCCGTTGAGAACTACTCGAGTGGTGAATTCTTCAGCATAGGTAAAATATGTATTTATGTATAATGCCTCCATAGGGAAAATATGCATTTATGTATAATGCTTCCATTGTTGTGATTGATGACTGTAAAAGTCATGAAGAGCTTAACCATGTAAAAATGATAGCTTAAATTGTATCTCACTATCAAGAGCACCTAGAAGATACTTAACCGAGTGGATTCAAGAATGTTGCCAGTGTGATCAAGATGTTGCATTATGGGTTCCATCCGTAAGGATTTATTGTTGTTATAAAGTTGTATACATGAGAGTTGTATCACTTTTGATTTTTACCAACTAATGTTCAAATGTGAGTGCAATAATGCATGAAGAGAACTGAAAATAGTGTTTTCCCTTTGTAGAGAATCTGTTGTATTCTACTACTTTTTCACTATTGATATCTATTTTTAACACTTCTCTTTGTGTGAGATAGCTGAAGTCGAGATCTGAGTGAAGGGGTTGAACTTTGATAGCTTTGCAGAGATACTTTTTATGTAACCTATTTAATATATGTTCAAACTTACCTATTTCTTTACTAGCGTAGATACAGTCTAATTATTATAACCCATGTGTATCCATTTTTATGTAACCTATTTAATATATGTTCAAACTTACCTATTTCTTTACTAGCGTAAATACAGTCTAATTATTTCTACTATTATAACCCATGTGTATACGAAAACTGTATTCACTACACAATCTCCTTATGTGAATTTTACAACCCTCAATTGAATTAAATGTTAATGCCTCTCGTTACCTCTGGGTGATCCTTATCAATTTTGTTGCCTTTGGTAATACGATCTGATTTCTTTTTCTACAATCAAATTGCAATTCTCCCATAAATACTTGCTTTCAAAAAATTAACTTTATAATCCAATCACCATGCTTTTCTGTACCTTACTTTACCAACTCGTGGCATTTCTATATATGATTTGATTCCCTAAGTTATTATTTTGAAATTGAATATCCACTACAAAATCCCTCTTTTTCCTCCCAGATTTGGCACACATGTACAGAGAGCTACTCCAAGCACAAGGATTTCTTTGTAAGGCCAGAAAAGGAGGTTACGGCGATGAACATTGCAGGTATTGCAAGGTAAGGAACCAGAGGCAAGGAGGCCCCACACGGGGAAAGGTGCTATGTATGAAATGGTCTACATTTTCAATCGGTGAGCTCTAGTGTATTTCTTGCCCAGAATCTGTTAGCTGGGTAAATTTGAATTCTGAGAATGTAATTTGATATCGAAGAGGCCTAGAATAAGGCACTTGTAGCCTTGTAGGTGTAAAAGTAGAAGTTTGTATGCTCTGAAATTTAAATGGGGCAGATTACTTGGACCCTGCTTTACATATATGGTGTGTTGCTTGACATTGTCTTTAGTAAAATATAGAATAACATGGTAATTAATTTTGGCGGGTTGTTTGTTGCTTGACATTGTCTCTAGTAAATATATTTTACTATGTATATATTTCTTTATCATGGAATAACATTGTAATAGTCAGATGGTAGCTTCTCATTTTCTCTTGAAAAATCTATTTGCATAAATTTGTAAATGTAAGAATTAATGGACTTATCTAATTGTTAGGATGGTCATTTTTTTACTTTCAGTGGAAAAATATTTGTATAAGTTTGTATTTGCGAGAATTACCAATCTTGTAACAATATCTAGGATGGTCCTTTCTTATTTTCAGTGGCAATTTTTTTTCATAAATTTACAAATGTAAGAATTACTAGTCAAATTTACAATGTACGAATTACTTTTCTTATCACAATAGTGGAATGGTCACTTCCCATTTTTTGTGCAGAAAATATTAACATAAAGTTGAAGGTTTAAGAATTACTAGTCTTCTCATATTAATATATGAATGGTCACTTCGCACTTTCTGTAGCAAAAATATTTGCATAAATTTGCAAATGTGAGAATCAATGATCAGAATCGTCAAGATAATGACTTCTCACTTTGTGTGGAAAAATATCTGCATACTTTTGCAGATATAAGAAAAATATTTGCATAAATTTGAGAAAGAAAGAATTTATGGTCTTGCCACAATAGTCATGGTGGTTACTTCTTACTTTTTGTGGCCACAATAGTCACCGTGGTCACTTCTTAATTTGGTCACTTCTTAATTTTTATGGCCAAAAAATTAGCATATATTTGCAGATATAAGAGTTACTGGTGTTGTTAAAATAGTCAATATAGTCACTTTTCACTTTTTTATTCCAAAAACATTTTCATATGGTTACTTCTTACTTTGTGGCCAAAAAAATTGCATAGATTTACAGATATAAGAGTCACTTTTCACTTTTTATTCCAAAAACATTTTCATATAGTTACTTGTTGTTGTCTAAATGGTCAATTTTCACTTTTTTTTCCAAAATCATTTGCATAGATTTGCAGATGTAAGATTTATTAAAATTGATAAATTTTCAATTTTATAAACACATACAATAGAAGCTTGAACTCACTTCCCCATAACCCAGTTTCAATTTGCTTTTTATTCACACTTCTATCCTTTTTTGTTTGTTGAAAATTAGAATACATTTTCAATAGCATGAAATAAGAGAATTTTAGCTAAATAAAATCTTTTGTTTTTATAATAAATTTACCTTTGAAATCAACTTTTTTTTAACCCTAATATCAAGGTACATCATGATAAGCGAGGATATCAGATTTAAATAGTAGAAAAAATAGTTTCGGTGGAACGTCCAACCACCACTGTCTTTCTTAATTGTTGTGGCCCATTTATATAAAGTTTAGATTCTAAAAATTTTCTCATACAAACATAAGAAACATTATTAAATAAAAATTTTACTTCTTTCTTTTACACTAGTCTTTCCTATGCTACAACGTTAAAACATTTCCTTCACAGTATGTGATGCAATTATTAGTTTTATTAATTTGCAGAATTATTCATTATTGGAAATTTACAATCAGCCCCTATTCAAGTTTTTCTCTTATATTTAATTATAAACATTCCAATCATTTATTTATTTAATTTGAAATACTCTAATTATAATAAAAAAACATGATTAAAATTATTATTTTTAACCACTCTCTTTTTACATCTAATCATTTATCACAAATTCGAATTATCCATTTCTTTATTCCACTACCTTTATTTGTTTTATAATAATATATATTAAAAAATTATTTAAATTAACCATTTATATTAATTAAAAATAAACATTTCGTAATGCATTGAAATCTGAGCAAAATCTAAGCAATGTTCTAACGATGAAAATACTTCATGTCAGGCATCAAATTCCCAGACCTAAACCTAAATGTGTAGATGACAAGATGAAGAGGGTCAACTTCCTCCTGACAATACCACTAGTGAGTTAGTGAGTTCGATGGTGGATCTGGGTACATTTACATTTAATACTTTAAATTATTAAAGTAATTATTTATGTCATTAGTGTTATTAATTTAATGTAGAAATTTTATGGTAGATTAAATTGATTATACAATGTATTAAAGCGAAATACTTAATCTACTTTTAAAATCAAACTTGTAGAAGTTTAATCCATTTTGAGCAAAATCAAATAGATTATATATAATAGAGACAAAGATTCAATCCCACATGAAACACAAAAGAATACTTTCAGGAAAGCCTCAGCTAAAAACCCCGCTATCTCTGCTATCTGTGTTATCATACAAGTGGAAATATGTCTGGATTACACAAAGCATTAGCTCATAAACTATCGTTCTTTCAATATAATCCCTCTGCTGCTCATAGACAGTCAAAGGCTTCTCATAAACCTTCTCCTCTGCCCTCCAAGTCTCTTATTTCCTTGCGCAGTTTCTCCTATGGTCCAATGCTGCCACCTGTATGAATTCACAGCTCACACTGCTCACTAAACTCAGAAGTAACTGCGCAATCCTGCAGGAGATGATTCCTTCTGCATGGATGAGTTTCCTATATAGGAAAAATCCTCCAACTGATAGTGCACTATCCCTTCTTTTGATCTCAACTGGGTTTGTGACTGAACTGACATGCATGAGTTATTTAGGAGAGAATATTCAATTATCTGAAGTGCAGCAGTTACATGCATGCATGCATTAACTAACGGAACTCACAATCAGATTAACTAACGAACTCACAATCAGTTCAACAAACTGTTTGAACTAATCTAACTGGGCTTAACTCAGTTAACTGAGTTAACTAATTACAACTCAAAGTACAACTCACCTTGATCTCCTTTAATCAAGGGATAACTTCCTTAATCAATGGAGAAACTTTTGCATGTCTTCACATAGACTTCATGTTTGATTTCCTACAACTAATTATCTCAAAATGAATTAATAATTATTTTACAAACAGCTGCTAAGATCAAATTCGAATTTTACTTCTCAATTCTAGTTCAAGGACTAACTAAAATTAGAATCTATCTCAAAATGCTATTTATAGCAGTGTTATTTTTAGCATTTCCATTTTTCATTCCTTGTTGCTATGTCCAACACTCGTAACTAAAATGCTATTTATAGCAATGCTATTTTTAGTATTTCTTATTGCTATTTCCAACATATAATAAGTTAGATTATGAAATTTACCATTTACTTGGTTAAAAATATAATGAATATCAAAAATTGTTTGATTAAATTTTAGAGAAAGTATTTTTTTTTTTTTTTACAAGTTTAAAAAATATTGATATAAAATTCAAAGGGGTAATTCAAGAGCCAATGCATTAAGAAATAATTATAGTTTTTATGAGGCACATTTTAATAACTTTCATAACTATTCTACAATAAGAAAACTATGCATATAATAGTATAATTCTTAAAAAAAAGTAAATTTTGGGTATTTTTAGCAATATGTTACCAAGTGATATGGTATTTTAAGTCATAAATATGGTTTCAGTTCAAAATTTGGAAGTACTATAATCTAAGCCCCTATGAAGATGCCTAGCCATATGATATTTTAAGTCATAAATATGGTTTTAGTGTAGAATTTGGAAGTACTCTAATCTAAGCATCTACGAAGATGATTATGACGTCCAATTTCCTTCTTTGTTGGCTTCATCAAACCACGTTGTTAGGATCAACGTAGTTTTATGAACTAGGCAAGATTGGTTATATTTGGTTATTGTTGTTAGTTTGACAACGACTTAGTAACTTTAGGTAAAAAGTAACTAGACAGTTTTATACCGAAATATCAGTTATGTAACGACAGTCGATGATATAAAACTAACAAATGCCCATGAAATGTAATGCGTAAAGAATCATTGTTGAATAACAAATTCCAATCCAAATTCAGTTTCTTGTCTTGGTTATTCTATTTAGTTTCTTTGTTTTTCTTCATTATTTCAGTTATTCATACAACAATTGGTATCAGAGCTCCGAGGGCCGAGCAGTTCGTGCGGTGAGCATGGGCGTTGAAGAAAAGGCGGCTATGCGTTGAAGAAAAGGCCTGAGGTTGTATCAGCGTGAGAGCTCCGAGGGCCGAGCGATTGGTGGCTGTCGAACGGTTGGAGCAGCTGAGGAGTTGTCCCTGCGTGAACCTGTGGCTCTGCATGACACAGAGAAGTTGTCCATGCATGAACCTGTGGCTCTGCGTGATAAGGAGGAGATGTCCCTACGTGAACCTATGGCTCTGTATGACAAGGAGGAGCTGCTCCCTACGTCTGAACCTGTGTCTCTACTCTGCCTGTAAAATCAGGCTCTTGTTCAGAACCTGCGGTGGAGTTGAAACATACTTTTCTCCAAAAGTGTTGCAGGCTGTCCAGCGTGCTGCCAGAGAGCCGCTGCCCAAGGGATTGTGTTATTTATTTATTTTTTTTATTATTTTCCAGAAGTGCTGCATGCTGTTCCAGCGTGCTGCTAGAGAGCCGCTGCCCAAGAGACCACGTTTTTTTTTTCCCTAGAAGTGCTGCATGTTGTTCGAGCATGCTGCTAGAGAGCCGCTGCCCAAGAGACCGCGTGTTTTTTTGTTTTTTTTTTTTCTCCAGAAGTGTTGCATGTTGTTCCAGCATGTTGCCAGAGAGCCGCTGCCCAGGAGACCGCGTGTTTTTTCTTTCCTCCAGAAGTGTTGCATGCTGTCCAGTGTGCTGCCAGAGAGTCGCTACCCAGGAGACCACTGCCTAGTCTAGTAGGAGCAGAGTACGAGCTGTTGTCCAGCGAAAGAGAAAAAACCTTTGTTCTGCGTGTTGGATGCCAGAACTTGTTTGGCAAATCCGGGTATTTTTTTAAAAGAAATTTTGTCTCAATTTTTTTTTTTTTTTTTTTTTTCAGAAAGCGTGAGTAAGTTGAAGGAAAGATTTCATTTTTTGAATTGAAGAAAAACAAAGGATTTGAAATTAAAAATCTGTTGAATTGGGGAATTATTTATTTTTTAAAAGTTTCCTATGAGAAAGACAAACAAAATTATATATATAATTCCTAGAAAGACTGAAACCCTAGGAAGGAGGAAAAATGGCCAACATGTCGAATGCAAAATTCGAGGTGGAGAAATTCACCGGAAAGAGCAATTTTTCTCATTGGAAACTGAAGGTTAGGGATTTTCTTGTGCAACAAGGGTTTCACAAGGCATTGGATGGGGCAACTAAGAAACCTGCTACCATGACTACTTCAGACTGGGAGGACTTGGCTGCCCGAGCTCTCAGTACCATCCGGTTATGCCTAGCAGATGAAATTCTCTTCAACAATGACTACTTCAGACTGGGAGGACTTGGCTGCCCGAGCTCTTAGTACCATCCGGTTATGCCTAGCAGATGAAATTCTCTTCAACATTGTTGAAGAGACTACAGCGTCAGGATTGTGGGAAAAACTTGAAAAACTCTATATGACAAATTCATTAACCAACCAAATTTATCTGAAAAGACAGTTATACAGTCTTCGAATGAAATAAGGTTCAAACGTTGCAGAACATTTGAATGTTTTTAATACACTAATATGTTAATTAATAGATATGGAAGTTAAAATACAGGAAGAAGATAAAGCCATAACTTTGCTGTGTTCTCTGCCTAAATCATGGGATCACTTCGTAACTTCAATAAGCTTGAGCACTAATGATTCTTTGAAATTTGAATCAGTCGTGGGAGCTCTCTTGTCTGAAGAATTACGAAGGAAATACAGCACTGAAACAACTGCATCAGAAGCCATGGTAGTTAGAGGACACTCAAAGGAAAGATGAGAAAAGCCAAGGGGGTCTTCCAGATTGAAATCAAAGGGAAATAAGTGTAAGGAAAAATGTTGGAACTGCAATAAAATTGGACACTTGAAGAAGGACTGTTGGAAACGAAAGGAATCCGAAAACCCGAAGAACGAAGCAAATCAGGTTGATTCAGGTATGATCGATGAAGTTTTATCTGCTGAAGAATTATGTATGATAGATGAAACTTCACCTGAATGTAATGTCTCTCAGGGTTTAGATAGCTAGATGTTAGACTCTACTGTTTCGCATCACATGTGCCCACATAGAAATTGGTTTACCTCATATGAAAATGTAAACGGTAGTTCTATGTTTATGGGTAACAATGTGTCATGTCAGACTGTTGGGATGGGAGATATCAAGATTAAGATGTATGATAACACAGTTAGAACATTAACTAGTGTTAGACATGTACCTGATTTGAAGAAAAATTTGATTTCTTTGGGAATGTTGGATTCAGATAGTTATAAGTTTATAGGTCAGGATGGCATCTTGAAAGTATTTAAAGGAGTACTTGTGGTTATGAAGGCAGAAAAGGTCGAAAATATTTACAGGTTAAAAGGAAGTACTCAGATCAGTGAAGCAGCGGTTGCGTCAGAAAAGGAAGAAGCAGGTACTCGCCTATGGCATCAGTGATTGGGTCATATGAGTGAGAAAGGTCTTCAGATACTGATGAAACGTAAACCTCTTCCTGGTCTGAAATCCTTGAATTTAGATTTCTGTAAACATTGTGTGTATGGAAAACAGTGTAAACAGAGATTTAAAGTTGGAAATCATAATAGTAAAGATGTTTTAGACTATATTCATTCTGATCTATGGGGGCCTTCCCCTGTTGTGTCATATGGAGGTGCACTGTATTTTTTAATGTTTATTGATGATTACTCCCGGAAAGTTTGGGTCTATATGCTAAAAAGGAAAGCTGATGTATTAAATGTCTTTAAACAATTTAAAGTAATGGTAGAGAAAAGAACGTGCAAATCTATTAAATGCTTAAGAACTGACAATGAGTTCACTTCAGTTGAATTTGAACAATACTGTAAGAATGAGGGAATTGTTAGACACAAAACTGTTGTTTATGCTCCTCAGCAAAATGGTGTTGCTGAGCGTATGAATCAGACTCTTATGGAAAGAGCCAGAAGCATGATCATCAATGCTAACTTGCAAAAGGAGTTGTGGGCAGAAGCAGTATCTATTTCTTGTTATTTAGTTAACAGATCACCTTCAGTAGCAATTGGTTGTAAAATTCCTGAAGAAGTTTGGACAGGTCAGTCTTGTGACTATTCACATTTGAGGATATTTGGCTGTGATGCTTATTCTCTCATTCCGAAAAATCAGTGTTCAAAATTAGATCCAAAGTCGAAATGTTATTCTTTGTTGGGTATGACTATACAATGAAAGGATATAGGTTGTGGGATCCTACATTGCGGAAGATAGTCATTAGTAGAGATGTAACATTTGATGAATCCTCTCTTTTAAAATCACCTGTTGAAAGAATTGAACAGGAACAGGTATCACCAAATCAACGAGTTCAGTTGGAGGCTAGACTTTTCGGTGACAGTCGAAACGAAGGAGAAACCTCTGGAGAAAAAGGTGTTGAAGACACAAAGGAAGCCGTTGATGCTTCTGAACCAATGCAAGTTTCTGAACCAGTTTAGCAACTAGTTGCTCTAAGAAGGTCTACAAGGGAAAGGAAAATTCCAAAAAGGTATGAAGATTATGCTTCACCTTTTGCTTTGATTACTGAAGATGGGGAACCTTCTTGTTATCAGGAAGCAGTAGATGATACAGATAGTGAAAAATGGAAAGTGGTTATGGAAGAAGAAATGGGCTTCTTAGCCAAGAAAAATACCTGGGATCTTGTAGAGCTTCCTGAAGGGAGAAGTGTTGTTGGATGAAAATGGGTCTTCAAGCTGAAACAGAAAGTTGATGGAAGTATCGAAAGGTATAAGGCGAGACTGGTAGCAAAAGGGTATTCTCAGGTTGAAGGTATAGACTTTCATGAGATTTTTTCTCCAGTTGTAAAACTTGTTTCTATTCGTACTGTGTTAGCACTAACTGCATTGCTTAATCTTGAGTTAGAACAGTTAGATGTTAAAACAGCTTTTCTACATGGTGATTTGAACGAAGAGATATATATGGAACAACTAGAAGGTTTTGTATGAGGTCGCAGCAGAAGATTAGTTTGCAAGTTCAGGAAATCATTGTATGGTCTGAGGCAATCTCCCAGACAATGGTACAAGAAGTTTGATTCCTTCATGGTGAGCCCGAACTTTGTAAGAAGTGAGTATGATCATTGTGTATACTTCAAAAGTTTCAATGGCATATTCATTATATTAGCTTTGTATGTTGACGATATGCTTATTGCAA
>APFE030019984.1:79390-94074 GCA_000404065.3 Pinus taeda | reverse complement strand
CCTACACATTCTCTCATACTAGGTCGTAGAATAAACCTCTTAGCACAAAAACAAAATTTTATCAATGTGATTTTACACTTTCTAAAATAATAACCATAAATGTGATTTACAATGAAAGGGTAGTACCATGCATACTGAATCAAAGATGTGACAATGAAGATATAAAACGATATAATTTACCAGAGTATCTCTGTTAAATTTATATGTTTGATTTCATCATCGAGTAATTTTTAGTCGACATAATTTTTGGCGGTATCAATGCATCGTTGATATCTTTGTTTTCATCCATGTTGGAATTTGACAACTAATTGTGTAAATATGTGTGAAAATTGTATTTACAGCCAAGTTGGTTTTATACCAAAATAAAAGTTATGTAACAAAGGAGGCTCTTATAAAATGGCGAATTTCGAACTATTGTAATTAAGGATAATCATTATTGATTTCATAGAAAATCCAATCCCTTGCCCCGTGGATGTTTCCTTGACACCCTGTCAAGGTTTTACCACGTAAACATTGCGTTTTACTTGTGAAATTTATTTTTGGTTTCCATTCGGTTTTTCATTTCTTTCTTACTTTATCAATTGCTCCAACCAACAATTGGTATCAGAGCCCATCATATTACCCTATCCGCAATTGTGAAGGGGAAAAGGAGACACTGGTTCAAATTAAGGGAGCAACAAAAGATTACGGGAGGAAACACAGCAGAACCGTCATTTTCTGACTGCTGGAGGTGAGTTGAAAGGTTGCCGCTTTCTCTATTTGAAGTTTCTAACAAAGGAAAATTTCCGTTGTGAACCACTTCGCCAAGAGAAAAAGCAGAGAAAGCATCGCTGCTGGAGGAAGAGAAACCCGCAGCCGAAGAGAAGTCTGACACCCCTGTAGAGAAGTCTAACGTTGTTGTTAGAGGAAGGGAACCCACTGCGTTTAATGAAGGCAGAAAGAGTCGTTGTTTCATAAAGAGGCCTTCGATCAATAGCAAAAAAAAAAAAAAAAAAAAAAAAAAAAAAAAAAAAAAAAAAATAAATAAATAAATAAATAAAATTCCACGTAATTTTTTTTTACACAAGAAATATGATTTCTATTGAGCATTGTTGAGCACTCATGAATTTGAGAGAAAAAAAGAAATAGGGTTTATAGTTTTTTGGGGTAATTTCAAGAATTTTTTTAAAGAATCTCTAGAGGAAGCTTGAAAAGAAATTTTGGAAATAGGGTTTAAAGTTTCTGGAAAAATTTTCCTTTGTTTTTTTGGGCAATTTCAAGATTTTTTTTAAAGAATATGTGGAGGAAGCTTGAAAAGAAATTCAGGAAATTAATTAAGAGAATTTTGGAAATTTCTTAAGAGTAAAAAAAAAGGGAAACAGAATTAGATTTTGTGTAGAAAATCAAATCAGAAAGAAATTTTGATTTGTGTAGAAAATCAAAATCAGAAAGAAATTTTGAAAACCCTAGTTGGAAGAAGGAAAGTAAGAATATTTTAGTTGAAAGAATGAAACCCTAGGAAGAAAGAAATGGCGACGAATGCAAAGTTCGAGGTGGAGAAGTTCACCAGAAAGAACAACTTTGCTCTATGGAAACTGAAAGTTAGGGATTTTCTGGTGCAACAAGGGTTGAACAAAGCATTAGACGAGGCAAATAATAAACCTACTAGCATGACAGATTCAAACTGGGAGGACTTGGATGCTCGAGCTCCCAGTACCATCAAGTTATGCCTGGTGGATGAAGTTCTCTTCAACATTGCTGAAGAGAGTACATCGACAGGTTTATGGGAAAAACTGGAATAACTATATATGACAAAATCGTTATCCAATAAAATTTATTGGAAAAGAAAATTGTACAGTCTACGGATGAAGGAGGGTACAAAAGTTGCAGAACATTTAAATATTTTTAATACACTTATATGCCAATTATCAGATATGGAAGTTAAAATTCATGAAGAAGACAAAGCTATAATCTTGTTGTGTTCTCTTCCTAAGTTGTGGGACCACTTCGTAACTTCAATCAGTTTGAGCACTACTGATTCTTTGAAACTTGAATCAGTTGTGGGAGCTCTCTTGTCTGAAGAAGTACGAAGGAAATCCAGTACTAAAACAACTGCACAAGAAGCCATGATAGCTAGAGGACGATCAAGGGAAAGGGGAGAAAAAAAGGGGATCTTCGAGACCAAAATCAAAGGGAAAGAAGTGTAAGGAAAAATGTTGGCATTGCAATAAAATTGGACACCATAAGAAAGACTATTGGAAATGAAAAGATTCTGATAACTCAAAGAAGGAAGCAAATCAGGTTGATTTAGGTATGGTAGACGAAGTTTTATCTGCTGAAGAATTATGTATGATAGATGAAACTTTACCTGTATGTAATGTCTCTCGGGATTTTGAAAGTTGGTTGTTAGACTCTAGTGCTTTTCATCACATGTGTCCACACATAAATTGGTTTACTTCATATGCAGATGTAAATGGTAGTTCTATGTTTATGGGTAATAATGTATCATGTCAGACTGTTGGGATGCGAAATAACACAGTTAGCACATTAACTAGTGTTAGACATGTACCTGAATTGAAGAAAAAATTGATTTCTTTGGGAATCTTGGATTCAGATGGTTATAAGTTTACAGGTCTGAATGGAGTGCTGAAAGTCTCTAAAGGTGCCCTAGTTGTTATGAAAGAAGAAAAGGTCAGAAATCTTTACAGACTCAAAGGAAGTACTCAGGTCAGTGAAGTAGCGATTGTGTCAGAGAAAGAAGAAGAAGGTACTCGCCTATGGCATTAGCGATTGGGTCACATGAGAAAGAAAGGTCTTCAAGCACTGATGAAATGTAAATTAATTCCTATTTTGAAATCCTTGAAGTTGGATTTCTATAAACATTGTGTGTAAATAAAATAGTGTAAACAGAGTTTTAAAACTAGAAGTCATAATAGTAAAGAAATTTTGGACTATATTCATGATGATCTATGGGGATCATCTCCCGTCGTATCATATGGATGTGCTTTATATTTTTTAATGTTTATTGATGATTTCTCCCAGAAATTTTGGGTCTTTATGCTGAAAAAGAAAGCTGATGTATTCAATGTCTTTAAACAATTTAAAGCAATGGTAGAAAGAAGAATAGGAAAATCAATTAAATGTTTAAGAATTGACAATGGTGGTGAATTTACTTCTCTAGAATTTGAACAATACTGTAAGGATGAAGGAATTGTTAGACACAAAACTGTTGTTTATACTCCTCAGTAAAATGGTGTTACTGAATGTATGAATCAAACTCTTATGGAAAGAGCCAAAAGCATGATCAGCAATGCTAACCTGCAAAAGGAGTTGTGGGCAGAAGCAATATCCACTGCTTGTTATTTAGTTAACATATCACCTTCAGTGGCAATTAATTGTAAAATTCCAGAAGAAGTTTGGTCAGGTCAGTCTTGTGATTATTCACATTTAAGGATATTTGGTTGTGATGCCTATGCTCTTATTCCTAAAAATCAACATTCAAAATTAGATCCAAAATCGAAATGTTATGTCTTTGTTGGGTATGAATATGTGGTGAAAGGATACAGGTTGTGGGATCCTAGATCGCAGAAGATAGTCATTAGTAGAGATATAACATTTGATGAATCTTCTCTTTTAAAATTAAATGTTGAAAGAATTGAACAGGAACAGGTATCGCCAAATCAACAAATTCAATTGGAGGCTAGACCTTTTCTTGAAAGTCGAAAGGAAGGAGAGACTTCTGGAGGAAAAGGTGTTGAAGATACAAAGGAAGATGTTGAAGTTTTTGACCCATTTCAACAATCAGTCACTCTAAGAAGGTCTACAAGGGAAAGAAAAACTCCCAAAAGATATGAAGATTCTGCTTCATCTTTTTCTTTGATTACTAAAGATGGGGAACCTTCTTCTTACCAGGATAGCGAAAAATGGAAAACAACTATGGAAGAAGAAATGAGTTCCTTAGCCAAGAACAATACCTGGGATCTTGTAGAGCTTCCTGAAGGGAGAAGTGTTGTTGGATGCAAATGGGTCTTCAAATTAAAATAGAAAGTTGATGGAAGTATTGAAAGGTATAAGGCGAGGCTGGTAGCAAAAGGGTATTCTCAAGTTGAAGGTGTTGACTTTCATGAGATTTTTTCACCGGTTGTAAAACTTGTTTCTATTCGTATTGTGTTGGCAGTAACTGCTTTACTTAACCTTGAGTTAGAACAATTAGATGTTAAAACAACTTTTCTACATGTTGATTTGGATGAAGAGATATCTATGGAACAACCCGAAGGTTTTGTACAAGGTCGCAGCAGAAGATTAGTTTGCAAGCTCATGAAATAATTGTATGGCCCGAGGCAGTCTCCCAGGCAATGTTACAAGAAGTTTGACTCCTTCATGGTGAGCCAAAACTTTATTAGAAGTGAGTTTAATCATTGTGTATACTTCAAGAGTTTCAGTGGCATATTCATTATCTTAGTTTTGTATGTTGACGATATGCTTATTACAAGCAAAAGCATGGAAGAGATCAACAAGTTAAAGGCTTAGCTCTCTAGGACGTTTGATATAAAGGATCTTGGAGCAACAAAACATATCTTGGGCATGGAGATACACAGAGAGAGGAAAAATGGTAAGATTTGGTTATCACAGCATAAGTATGTGGAAATAGTACTTGAAAAGTTCTATATGAACAATGTGAAACCTGTTAATGTTCCATTAGCTTCCCATTTTAATCTTTCTTCGGTTTTGAGCCCTAGAACTGATGAAGAAAAGCAGTATATGTCTCATGTACCATATGAAAATGTTGTAGGCAACTTAATGTATGCGATGGTATCTACAAGACCAGACATTTCACATGCAGTTGGAGTTGTTAGCAGGTTCATGGCAAATACAGGTGAAGAACATTGGCGAGTAGTGAAATGGGTGCTTCAATATCTAAGAGGCACAACTGACCATTGCATCATCTTTAATGGTAGTGAAGAATCATTCTGCGGATATGTAGATGTTGATTATGCAGGTGATTTGGACAAAAGGAGATCTACTACAGGTTATGTCTTTACTCTTGCAGGTGGAGCAATTAGTTGGATGTCAAAGCTTCAAGAAACAGTTGCGCTGTCCACTACCGAAGCAGAATATATAGTTGCTTTAGATGTCAGTAAAGAAGCAGTCTGGTTAAAGGGTCTACTTAATGAGATTGGAAAAACGCAGGAGAGAGTGAATGTACTTTGTGACAGTCAGAGTGCTATTCACTTTACAAATCTAGCTTATCACATCAAGACCAAGCACATTGATGTAAGGTATCATTTTCTGAGACATGTGATCGATGACAGAAAAGTAGCTCTCAATAAGGTCCATACATAGGAGAATTGTGTAGACATATTCACGAAGCCAGTTACAGTAGAGAAGATGCGATGGTGTTTAGCTTCTTGTAGCTTGTAGAAGAGATGATGAATGGGCATGGGCAAGGGATTAGGAAAATTGTTGTCAAGGTGGAGTTTGTTGGAATTTGACAACTAATTGTGTAAATATGTGTAAAAATTGTATTTATTGCCAAGTTGCTTTTATACCGAAACAACTGTTATGTAACGGAGGAGGCTCTTATAAAATGATGAATGCCCAAACTATTGTAACTAAGGAGAATCACTGTTGATTTAATAGAAAATCCAATCCCTTGCCCCGTGGATGTTTCCTTGACACGATGTCAAGGTTTTACCACGTAAACATTGTATTTTACTTGTGAAATTTATTTTTGGTTTCCATTCAGTTTTTCATTTCTTTCTTGCTTTATCAACTGCTCCAACCAACAATCCATGTATTTTCATAATGGAAGAGTGTGTATGTATTTTCATCGTTGAAGATGCTTCAATAGTCTTAATGCTCATGATTAAAAGAAAAACACAATGCTAGAAGCTCAACTAGTGATTCTCAATTGGGTTTCAAAGGCATGAACTTTCAGACACGGTGAAGTCACGCAAGTTCAAGTATTGTTTTGACCAATAACTTTCAAAATTATGAAAATAATTGGCGTTGTCTGTAGAGGCCACAATTTCACTTGCATGACTAATTTTTTTGGAATCTGGTTAGAATTTTTTTTAAGAAATTTAATCGGGTAGTGTTTGAATCATTTGTATTTTTTATAGTGGAAATTGATTCAATTCTATTGAGAATTATCGAGACATCCAAATTTTGAAGCTTGAAAATTGTAATTATAATTTCCAAAAATTTCTACTTGATTTTCAAAATCATACTAAAATTTCCATTGTTTTTCAAACACAATTGTAAACTTGTTAGACCACTGCAAAATAATGTACATTTTGAAAAGAAAGACTACTTAAATTTTTTTGAAAAGAAAGAGTACTTAATTTTTTTTGAAAAGATATAGTACTTGTCAAGTTTAAAGAGTGTAGGTGTCAAGTAACAACAAAACTCTTGTTTTGGATTAGATGTAATATAGAGAATTTATGATGGCTCATAAAAGCATGGTAGTTCATTCTTTTAAGCACCACTTCAATGGATTTCGTATATGAAAAAGAAGTGTAAAGTCCGTCCAAAGTAGAGGAGAGAGAAGTTTTTTTTTTTTTAAGAAACATTAGAATTTATTTTATTTCTAATTTGTAAATTTTAGTATAAGAATATATATATATATATATATTGAATATTTTATAATTTTTAGGATGGGCATTCTTACTCATTTTTTACTCAATATTTTGAACATTATCTGCATGGTTGTTAGTTTCAGGGAGGGATATTACACTCCTCTTTACCAACCTCTTGATTAATACCTCATTATCCATAGCCATGTTCCCAAAATACTCTATGCAACATCCTTATTAGCTTCTCTAGCTATATAGTCAATTTGTTCCTCGTTACATAAACATAAATCCATGGTTATTCATCATAATCATAATATGAAAATAGACTACTCGAAGTCCACAAACATATCACATGTATGTTCAATAATTATTTGCATTCAACATGGCATATCTATATGCATTTAACATTTCACTATCCTCCTACCTATTAGTGCATATGCAATATATCTATTCAATCATTTTCCATCTCATCATGCCTATGCTCTTATTTATCAACATATTGCAACCCTTTCATAATTTAATAAAGTATCAAAATAACAAGAAATAAGTTGAGAAATTGCCCGTCACAATCATGGCTATATCACTTGGCCATGTACTTATGTAGTTATCATTTATTAATTTTTTCAATGGATGTCTAGTCAACATCATGACGGTGTCTTCTTTTACAAATTTGGCAATCAACGTTCCAACTTAATTTCTTCCTTTGCCCCTCTTTCAATAGGTATGTTTCAATTTCTCATAAAGGTCTGTTACTCTTGTCTCAAATTCATTATGTACATATCACAGACTTGGGTCTATACAACCATTTTGTTGTACCCAATGATCTTGGTTCCATGTTGTACAACCTCACTGCTATATCCCTTTCTTTGGAACATCTACTCTATTACTTTGGTGACTATGCTTTTGTAGCCTCTTTTCTTGGACCAACCAAGTCCAATGTTGAACTTTTTCTTTGACCACTCTGTAGTGGAGTAGTAATAGATATTGCTTTGTAATGGAGTAGTAGTAGAGACCACTCTATAGAATAGCTCTACTTTCATCCTTTTGGTACATCTCTAACCCTTTAGGCCTAGTGTTGAACCATAACTTTGATACCACAAAAATGAAACTAGAGCTAGCTTTGATACCAATTTGTATTAAAGCTCCAACTTCATCCCTACGGTGTATCTTTCGCCCTTAAATTATAGTGTTTGAACCTTTAAATATCTATAATAGAGCTCCAAATTTTATTCATGTGGTGTACTTTTGCCCCTCCAGTCCTGCTCTTTGAATTACAACTATGATGGGCCACTTTGTTATACATCGAACCTCCTAATGTCACATTAGGGTTGTGGGGCGTAACTATACCCAACCTTCGAGGTTTATTATGAATATGGGTATATAATATTTCCTCTTCCTTCCATCACCTCACATCACAATTTTGATACTATCATAGTCTTATGCTCGTTGAGAGCTTTCCAATGATATAAATTTCATCTCATTCTGAGCTCTCAATATAAAGTTATTCCCTTTCAAATATTTATCCCTTCAGGGATGCATTCACATCCATACAAGCCATGTGGATGACATATCTACTACTTTCTTTTCATATTGAAGCCCACCATATCAACATGTTCCAAAATGTGTCCATCCAAATCCCTCGAGCTTCGGTATTTTGATAATCTGGTATATCCAAAATGTCTATATGTCGATATAGCAATGTGTCAGTGTTTTGATTTAGCAAGGCCCTCTAATATGCTGATATGTTGATATGTTGATATAGTGATATCCTTCGATGTGTTGATATGGCAATGTAATGATGTGTTGATATCCTAATACAAAAATATTGAGATATTAGGGATTTTGCTATAACCACAACTCCTTGCAAATTCCCAATATGTCAATAGGATGGTAGAAAACTCAACATACCACCTCATTTCTCTGACACCATATTGCCATATGACAAATGGAAAATGTTGATGTGTCCTATGCTACTTGACATTGTTGACGTCTGCCATGTTTCATTCACATTTACCTAGTTAGAAAACCAAAAATGCCAATTTTGGGTGGCACATGTCCTCCACTTGTCACTTCCATGTCATCATTTTTGACATCATCATGAAGTCATTCTTTAGGATTTCACTTCCAAATTTTGGAAGACATTGTTTATTGGTTTTGGAACCCAACTAGCTCTTATTACTACATGCCATCCTTAGTCAAATGACCAAATGGAGAGAGTGAATGGAATTTTAGAAGACATTCTAAGAATGTCATGCATTGACCAAAGAAATGGGAAGAATTCCTACCATTAATGGATTTTTCCTAGAAAAATGGGTATTAAGAGGCAATGAAGATGAGTCCTTTTGAGGAATTGTATGGTTTAAAATGTAACTCCCATTCGTTGGGATGACCCATTGAACAAAGTGGTTCTTGGATCTGACATTTTGAAAGAAATGGAGCAATAAGTAATCAACATCAAGAAGAAATTGAAAGCAACTTAGGATAGGAAAAAGAGTTATGCAAACCAATAGAGAATGCAAAAATAATTCCAAGTGGGAGAGCATGTATATATCCTCATCATTATAAGAAAGAGCTCACTAAAAGTGGGGTCATGCACTAAGTTGGCACCTAGATTTTGTGGACCATTTCAAATTTTGGAAAGAGTGGGGCCAATGGGTTATATACTAGCCTTTCCATCCACATTCAAAGTAAATCATGTCTTTCACATTTCCTTTCTTAAGAAGTATGTACATGACACTAATCATATTGTTGGTTGGTTTGTGATACAGGTGGAACCTAAGGGAGAATTCCAACCAGAATCACTATGCATCTTGGACTGAAGGAATGCCACACTCTACAATCACATAATAGAGTAGGTCAAGGTGCAATAAAAGAAATTTGGACCCAATGAAGCCGCATGGGAGATGGAAGAAAAAATAAGGTCACTGTAGCTATTTTTTTTAATAATTAAGTAGATGCAAAAGATGTGATTATAAAGATCAGTTTTGTTCTTTTGCTTTCCAGTTACAGAAATGCTGAAGATGGTGTTCCTTTAAGGAGGTGGGTTTTACAACAATCCCACCTTTCCGCCCCCTATTTTTGCATATGTGGTCATAATTGTAAAGGAAAGTGTGGAAACCATGATTAAATGAGACAAATATTGTAAACAATTTAAATATTAATTTGTCTTCTTGAAAATAACAAAAATATGAAATGTTGGCCTGAAGGGAGGGACACACTAATCCAAGTTCAGGGGAGAAAAGAGATGTGGAAGAGTGGTATCTGATGACGTAATATATTGCACCACCACCTAATAGTTTGCAAGGAGTGCTTGGGTAGAGGAAATGACCATGTTTCTTTATTTCATGACATGAGTGAAGGGAAGTTGGCTGCTCTTGTAGGAGAAGAGGGGCCTCAAGGAAAATCAATACGGAAGAGGAAAAATCAAGTGCGGAGGAGAGAGATAAAATAGAGAAATAATTCCATAAATGTTGAGAATGAGTGTAGGGAGTAATGTCAAAGTTGCAACTGAGATATATAATCCAAAACTTGGGTTGCGTTCCCCTGTATTGATGTGTGGAGGCTGCTAGACTATGGTGTCCAAACCTGAATGGCCATTGGTAGGCTTAGTGGAGGATTGAACTACGAGTGCTTGATAAGTCAGTTGATAAACCACTAGGTCCTTGTTGGATAAGCTTATAAACGACTTAGTGCTTGTTGAATGGGATGATAAACCAGTTGGGTGCTTTCTATAAGGTTGATAAACCACTAGGCAGGGTAGTTGAACCATTGTGGTGCTTGCTGGGAAGGCTGATAAATGACCTAGACATTGGGCTATGGGCTCCTGCAATTCTTGCCTTGAAAATATAACTGCTAAAGCTTCTAGATAGTAGATTCAGTCTCGTGGAATTGAGAAATACCCCAACTAAGCCTTGGGTGAATTCCCTAAGAAATCATCCCCTTAGACTTTGGATCTGGCTTGGGGGTGGTCGGCTACAAGGAAGATTTGGTGTAGTTGGCCTATGGTTGGGTGGAGATTTGAAGTCCCTCCTTCATTTTCTAGCCATTTCAAGTTATTCGGATAAGTATAATGACTTATGCATGAATGAACTACAGATAATTAAATTGTCTGATATATTGTTGGAAAATTTATGGTTCAACATTAATCATGGAAGATTGTTGAATTCATTGCATGTCCATGGTGAATGAGTTGTTCGACATGGGGATTCCTACCGAGGGTCCCACATTTAAAAAGGTTGCCACCTCATGGCAATATGATTGTAGTAAAGTTTGATCAACGACCTACATTCACATACCCTCCCCCCCCGAAGTTTGCCATGAGTTAATGAGAGGGGGGTTTGAAATAGGAAGCCAACTATGTAAACCCAATTTGGTATTTGAGATCCTGGAAACAAATGTAACAGGGAAACATTGCAAAGAAGTATGGGGAAGGGACAATTGGGATCTACACTTGAGCTAACTTGGCAATGCCACATGTGTGCCATGTGGAAACTCAATGATGACATGGCCTAATATGATTAGGTAAACTTCACAGAGCATAACTTTCAATCTGGGAGTCAAATTGAGATAAAATTTATATTGCTAGAAATTTATTGATGAGGAGATCACGATGGTGGTATTGGTTTTGAGATTTGAAGAAGTTGCAAATAGAGGATTTTTGTGATCCCATATTCATAATAGATCTTGTAGGTTAGGTCAATTCAATAAGGAACACCTCTTACAACCTGAGATAGTTCAAGGTGGGTGAGAGGGAGTGTTACAATTCATATTTTGAGCCATTTTTCACCATGCATAGATAGTCTAGTCATCCTTGATGATGGCTTTGTAAATGGGGATGTAGAGCCACATTACCATATTTGAAAAGTCACATAAAGTTTTAGAAAACTCCAATGCCACCCTATCATTGTAACCTTGAAAATTCAAAATAGACCAACTATCCTACCTCTTGAAATATTTACATCGATTTTACAAGAAATTTGGAGGATGCATTTTCCTATAGATTCATGATGAATAGATCAACCCTCAAGAGCTCTAGATTGTTCCTTTGTGAAATAAATTGGAATATTTCTTATGCTACTACTAAAGTTGTAGTTCTGAGAAAAGTAAGGTAGTATAATGCTAATTATATTTGACAAAAGAGATGGTATGGGTGGCAATAAATCCATTCAATCAATATTAAGATAATGGAAAGCCTAGTAATGATGAAAAATAAAGTAATTATAGTTATAACATGGTGTAAAAAAGCATGACTATGGTTTTTGAAAGGTAAACACTTAACCAATGATACCCATGTCATCGCTATATAGGTTTATGCCATGGATAATACTTTATCCCAATTAATGGTACATGTGTTACTAGTGTATATGCAAGGAACATGGCTCACACACTTCTATACAGGAACATGACATGGCTTGTGCGAGGCATCCCCTCCCCTAATTGAAATATATTTTTTCACCATAAGAAGGCGATGCTAATGACAAAATAAATGAACAATGAGGAGTGATGGATAGACTAAGTCAAGGAGGTATTTCAATTTAGAAATAAAACATTATTAAAAGATACCAATAAATTATTAAGGAATGTGAGATACATACTTGAACTTACCTTGTAATCATGTGGTCTTGAGGACAATGCATACATTATCATAAAAACAAAAGGCCCCATAATATCTTGTAGTAGAATGAGCAAGGAATTTGGATGTGGGATTTATCAATAGTGGTTTGATGACTCATAAAATAATAACTAAGATTGTAAATCATAAATTTAATAACAATATGGAGTAGAGTGAAATCATACTATATATCACAATTTCAATAGAAATTATAAGGTATAAGTACCATTGGTAACCATGAGAACATGGTTATGTGACCACGAGAATAGGATTTGTAGCGACTATCGTAAGGTTCTAGAACCTGATTTCTTGCCATGAGAATAAGATACCATACTAAAAGAGGATATGTATAAACTATAGTGAACTTGCATAATAAGATTTGCTAAGAAAGAAGACATACAAAGCTTACAAAGGAGTTGAGGAACCACAAAATGTGATGAATGATATTAGAGGCGTAATAGTTGTTAGGGGTTAGCTTGATAGTTTTAGTGTATATTGGCATTGATTTCTAAGTTCATAGGGGTTAGAAGCACTAGGGGTTATTAGTTATAAGGGTTACCAGTTAGATCTAAGAGAGGTTAGTCTTATAGAATAAACACGATAATAATTGATGATTATAACCCTTAAAAATTAACATGTGCAACCTTTGGAATTGTTGAACCCTAAAACCCTAACCCCTAAACTACCATCCTTTAAAAACTAATTTATCCCTTAATCTTCAACCCATATCATCCGTAATATTTTTAATTCTTGATCTTATGTATCTCGTAATATGTAACCATTTAACCTCCATAACCTCTAATTATTATATCCCTTGACTAGTAATCTTTATGGGTTAGTAACCCGGATGCGGGTGACAATCCAGACATTTATAATGATTAGACATATGGGCAGCGAGAGGATGAGCCACATGGTCATCTGCGTTCCCTCCCATGCCAACGTGAGCCGAATTCATGGCGGCCTGCAAGCTTCATTTAGTGGGTACTCTGGCCAAGAATTACCCATTATGCGCACATATATGGACTCCACTCGCCATAATGCCACTCCTCCCCCCCTGCTCCATTGCATTTGTCCGCCTCAGGCTACTGAACCCTGTTCTCACATTGTGTCGTTGCTGGCTAGTAAGTTGTGTAGACCTTGGCAATGGGCTTCACTACTCCCAAACCAGGCTCTGCAATTTGACATTAGCCCAGCCTTCCCTGGCTCATCCTCTGCTCAATTCATCAGATAACTCCCCCACTGATAGCTCGGCTTGGCATTTTACCATGGCACGCATTCGTCACCGAATGCGAAGCCGAAGAGGGGGAAGTTGTGGTGGTAGTGTCCACCCTCCTGCGACACCAAGCCCTGACCCTGCCTCCCCCTTCCCTTCCCTTGACATTCCCAACCCACATGGCTCCCTCTCCGACAGGTATCCTGATACCTGCAGTGGCCGTGGACGTGCACAGCTTCAAGGTGTTTGCCCGAAGAGACACTGTGGTCCACACTGCCAACTTTCCTCTGCCCCCTCACCCGGATCCCCACTCGACCCAATTTCACTTCCGAAGTACCCTGAATAGACCTGTCATTATAGCCACCATCACCATTGTTTTCTCTAAAGAAAACAAGCTGCAGGATGCCTCGTCGGGAAGTACTGGAGTGCAACAATGGGATGCTCACAGGCTCAGGAGTGATCATGATTCATGCAAGCAACCGATGAACGAGGAGATGGTTACCCTGCATGGCAAGGCTCCGGGTGGCGGTCAGCATGCTGCGGAAGGAAAATCTGGAGACAAGCGACCACCTAGTGGCAGAATGGTTGACGCGTCAGGACCACATGCAGATGCTGGTAGCTCTGGTGGCGTTCAAACTGCTTGTGGGCCACAAATCGGCGTGTCGGAGGAGGAGGATGACTGGTATTAGTATGCATGCCTCACCGAAGAGGAGCTCGCCACAGACGACCTCAAGTGATGACACATGGCAACTAGGTGTCACCCTTATGCCAGCTAGGGTCTCCTCTGCTGACTGGATCTTTTCTATTATGGTTGTTCTGTTGAAACTTCTCTGGGTTTATTACCATGTTTTGATATTTCCTGTTTTTAAGACTAATAGCCCACATGTGGGTTTTTTTTTCCTTTGTGGATTGGTTTCCCCATCGATGGGGCAGTCAAGTTATTTTTTGATAGATGATGTTCAATACTGTTGAGGCCTGTGCCTCATTGTAAACATATTTTGTTTCATATTAATAGATTAAATTTACCTAGAAAAAAATCTTTATGGGTTAGTATTAGGGTTTATAGAATTTGTAGTAGTTAAGATTGTATGTGGTGGTTGGGGGGAGTTATAGCTTATAAGTGTTAGGGGTAAGGTTCTAATTTTAAGGGGTTAGGGGTTGTAGGGGCTTAAGATTTTTAGTTGTTATATGGGTTAAGGGTTAAGGGTCATATATTACATGTGAGTTATATGGATTTAGGGTCACAAAAGATAAGGGTTGATGTCTCAAGTATATAGAAGTAGAAAAAATAAAATGTGCTAGCCAT
>APFE030019984.1:0-63575 GCA_000404065.3 Pinus taeda | reverse complement strand
AAGACGGAGTATTCCGGTCCGAGCTTTGACATAATAGAGAGAATTTGGCGACTCTCCTCCTTGGATTTGTCAATTCCACAACCCTTGAGTTGCAGCAATAGATAATTATATTTGGTGAAGAAGTCTTGAATTCTATCATAGTTCCGTGGATCCAATGATAGCAGCTCCACTTCGAGCATATGTCCTTTCATCTCATCTTGTTTCCCATAGAGATCTTCAACCTTTTTCCAAATCTCATTGGGAGTATTGCAAGAAGATAGATGAAACTGCAACTCTGGAGAGATGCACATGCATATGGATCCGTGGGCCTCATCCATACGGTTGAGGTACTTGGATTTCTCTATGGCTGAAGTGGGTTCTACTTCTGTAGCCATGGTAATCCTGTACAACCCTTTTTGACGAAGGTATCGATCCATTTGGTCCTTCCATTCGTGATAGTTGTATGGTGTTAGGATCGATGCTTTGGGAAACTCCATTTCTCTGTCAATCTTCGATCTCCGAGCTGTAATACTTGCAAAATAAAGTACTGGTGCGCCTTTTATCTAGCAATCTGTGGGCTCTGATACCATGTAAATGTGTTAGAAAACCTGCAAAGATGAATCTAGCTAGTAAAGGTTGAACACATAGCTTTGTAGAGCAAAAACACTAAAAGAAAATCGAAAGAAGAACAGAATGATTCATTAGAAAATATTTACAATGCTCATGATATAGCATTATTGGGTGAAGATCCCAAGGTAATGCACTATAGTGGTGATCAATGAGAAGACTCAACACCTACAACAAGTTCCAGAGATAACTAGTCACTTGCGGAGTTAAAGAAGGAGCAAATCAAGGAGTAAATCATGCAAAAGGAATCTTGCATGCAATCCCATGCTCTAACTAAGAGTCCGCATGTAGATGTGTAGTAGTTGCATGTAGTCGCATGCTCTAACTAAGAGTCCGCTTGCATGAAATCCAATGCTCTAACTGAGAGTCCGCATGTAGGTGTAGTAGTTACAACAAGTTTACTTACCAACTGTCCTTTAGATGGAGGCATGTCTGACAATATTGGCAAAATGGGGATCATGGCCTTTGAATCTAGGCCCGGCATGAAGGTCGGGTGAATCCTGGTAAGTATGCCTTTGCCTTTCACATCACCAATCTTCAATATTTTAACATTTTTATATCTTCATTTAAATTTGTGTTCTTTCATAGTTCAAGATGCAAGTGAGCATATCTCTGAATTTAAGGGCAGCCTTTGTAAGATGATTTTGTCGACATATTTAAAACTTTTGTTATGAATTTAGGATGAGCATGCTAGTGTCAATTTCTGAGGATGTGCTTTTATTATAAATATAGATTATTGTGTGCTTTTTATCCCCATTCAAGATGATTCTTGGCAATTGGAAGTGAGGCTTTTTAAGTACGATCTTGCACCATAAAATCTTAATTTCGCAGACCATAAAATGGATGCTCTGGGAGTTCCCACTTATGTTATTGCAGTTTCACAGATGTGAAGGAGTGAAAAAATGGAGCTGAAAAAGAAACTTAAGCTGGAACTGGACCAGGTGAGATCCGTTGCACACAGAATTGAAGAATTATAGCAGTGTTCCAACTGTTAGTGATGGACATATTTCAAGGTTCAAAGATAGTGGCTTTTGTAGACAATCATCATTTGTGAGTGATGGAAGTAATGTTGTCTTACGTTCTCTTGGTAAAGAAAAGTGAACTCCTAAAGCGAATCAACTATACCTCAATTCTGAGTATATTTATGGTAATGATAAGATGGCACAAAAGTCTAAAGTTGGTCCTATAGGTGTAAAGCATGGACTTCTGGGAATATTTGAATTGAAAGACATGAAGAGGAAGAAACGGATCCTGTCCAAAGAAAAACAGTTCCTAAGTACATGAACCAATGTATTGATACTCTGAAGAAGCTCAAGACACATAAATTTTCTTGGGTATTCAATGATCCTGTTGATCCAGTTAAATTAAACATCCCTGACTATTTTCAGATTATCACTCAACCCATGTATTTGGGTACTATACAAAGTAAGTTGGATAAGGATCTCTATTCCACCCCAATGGAATTTGCTGAATATGTAAGATTGACTTTTGCCAATGGAATGAAATATAATCTTCCTGGTAATGATGTTCATTATATGGCAGTTAATATGAGTCAATTCTTTGAGGGAAAATGGAAAATTATTGAGGAGACGTTGGCTGGAGAAGAAATTTATAGAAAATAAAGTCAGGATGTTCAGCTTATTCCAACCAAGAAGCAATAGATTCAACAACTTGCAACTATAATTTTCCCAATTTATAACGAAATGTCAAATAAAATCAACTGAAAATTCAGCCTAAGAAAAGGGAAAAAAATGACCTCTTTAGATTACTTCCTATTTTATCTTGAGAGTTAATGAATGATTCCTCAGCGCAAACGATTTGATAAACCCCCTTTGGTACTCATTCTTAAGCACTAAGCCAAGCTCTTACTCTACACCATATTAAACGAATTATTTTCCTTCTATGCATTATGCATAGAGGAATGCTTATTTCTCAGAAATGTCTAGTAAAAGTTCTGGTAGCATTAAATATTACATATTTTTAAGCTATAATTAGATGAAAAAGTTCAAATTCAAATCCAGAAGTGGTAGAGTATGTATACCACTGGAGACTTTAGTCTTGTACAACAATTTGGTGTCAGGCAGGTCTCATACAACAATTGTTTGATGTCTGGCATGAGGGTGATCTTAAAATTGAATTATTATTTGTAATGTTGAGAAATGAAATATGACTACATTCAAGGTTAAAAACAGAGCACTAAATAAATCAGAAAACTGTCATTTTAATATTTTATGAGTTGAGATATATTGTGATCTGTTACAAATAATTTGCATAGAGGGCAGGGACAAGCTTGTAAAGCTTGCTCCATTCAACCAAATACTTGCATAGAGGGCAGGGACAAGCTAATAAAGTTTGTTCCATTCAACCAAACACTTGCTAGGACACTACAGAGGCAAGTCCTTTTGGTCACAAGAATTTTCTTTCACTGACTTGGGCAGTGGGCAGAAGAAAGCATGAAAATAAGTTTGGAGTTAACCTCATTCAAAATAACAGCCCGTAAATTTCCATGGAATTATGGCCAATCAAGCATAAATGAAAGTGTAGACAAATAGGGCAAGATGCAATAGAAATCCTAGCACCATGGAAAAGCGCCTGTGAAAATTGTTGCTTGATGTCTTGCGTGAGGGTGATATTAAAATTGAATTATTATTATTAATGCTGAGAAATGAAATATGACTACATTCAAGGTTAAAAACAGAGCACTAAATAAATTAGAAAACTGTCATTTTAATATTTTATGAGTTGAGATATATTTTTTCTGGTTACAAATAATTTGCATAGAGGGCAGGGACAAGCTTGTAAAGCTTTCTCCATTCAACCAAATACTTCCATAAAGGGCAGGGAAAAGGGAATAAAGTTTGTTTCATCCAACCAAACACTTGCTAGAACACTACAGATGCAAGTCCTTTTGGTCACAAGACTTTTCTTTCACTGAGTTGGGCAGTGGGCAGAAGAAAGCATGAAAATAAGTTTGGAGTTAACCTCATTCAAAATAACAGCGCATAAATTTCCATGGAATTATGGCCAATCAAGCATAATTGGAAGTGTAGACAAATAGGGCAAGATGCAATAGAACTCCTAGCACCATGGAAAAGCGCTTGTGAAAATTGCTTGATGTCTTGCATGAGGGTGATCTTAAAATTGAATTATTATTATTATTGCTGAGAAATGAAATATGACTACATTCAAGGTTAAAAACAGAGCACTAAATAAATCAGAAAACTGTCGTTTTAATATTTTACTAGATTCAAGGTAAAAAACAGAGCACTAAATAAATCATAAAACTGTCATTTTAATATTTTATGAGTTGAGATATATCGTGACCGGTTACAAATAGTTTGCACAGAGGGCAGGGACAAGCTTGTAAAGCTTTCTCCATTCAACCAAATACTTGCATAGACGGCAGGGACAAGCGAATAAAATTTGTTCCATCCAACCAAACACTTTCTAGGACACTACAGAGGCAAGTCCTTTTGGTCACAAGAATTTTCTTTCAGTGACTTCGGGAGTGGGCAAAAGAAAGAATGAAAACAAGTTTGGAGTTAACCTCATTCAAAATAACAACCCATAAATTTCCATGGAATTATGGCCAATCAAGCATAACTGAAAGTGTAGACAAATAGGGTAAGATGCAATAGAAATCCTAGCACCATGGAAAAGTGCCTGTGAAAAATTTGGATCCATTACCCTGGATGTACCTCCTCTTGCCTCCTCTTCGCTGACAGTCTGTGCTATAATGAACCAATCTAAAATATAGTACCGAGCTTATATTTAAAAATTGATATAGATCAGTATTAATGGTCTAACAACAAAGTGAAAATTTGTGGGACTCAGATTTCGAGTTCCATTCGCCAGTAGCAGTGACACTCTAGCGGTAGCCTGTAACTGGGGCAGATGTCTTTCGAATAATGGAAAATCAAACATAACTCAAAGTGTAGGCTGAGGACTGAATTAAATTTGAAACTTTAGAAAGATGCAATAGAAATCCTACCACCATGGAAAGGCGCCTAAGAAAAATTGGGATCAAGTGTCCTCGAAGTGCCTCTTCTTCGCTGATAGTCTCTGCTATAATGAACCAAACTAAAATATAATACTGAGCTCATCTTTAAAACCCTCTTGGCCCTACACTGAGCAGAGATATAAATCAAAACTGATGGTCTAACAACAAAGTTAGAATTTGGGGGACTCAACTTTTAAGTTCCATTCGCCAGCATCAGTGACACTCTTAACTGGGGCATTTGTCCTTGGACCATGTAGCTTAGAGGTGATAGTGGTTATACAGACTGAACTACAGCTGGATTGTTGTGCATGGGCACTTGCTCTCTGTTGTGTTCTTCTTATTAACTCTAAGCAGAATAGGATGTCGCATTTCGTTCATCAAATGAGGAAGTATCATGTAACTTGGCTCTCCTGTGGTGCCTGTTGCAGTATACTAAAAAGAAAATTACAACTCCAGTAATGGTTGCAATACCTAGATACATGCCAATGGCTTCCACGTGATCCCTTGTGAATCCTGAATCCCCACCATGATCAACATCAATTTTGTTTACAGATGGGTTCACCATTGGATTTGACAAGGCTAAAAGGGGCAGATCCACTCCAACAACAAAGCTCTAGTTAATAGTAGAATGCTAAAAGGCATGGCTCCATTCCAACAACCAGGGTTTAGTTAATAAAAGCATTGATGACAATGGAATAAATTTGTGTGTCATTCTGCTGTAGGGAACACAGTGAGAAGCTTGTCATTTCTTTTGTTTATCAACATATGCCTAAATCAGCGATCCAGATTACCAAGAACTTTCGCATTTGTGGGCGCTGCCACAATACCACAAAGCTCGTTCCGATAATCATCAGGAAGGGAATTGTTGTGAGAGATGCAAATTGTTTCCATTGTTTCTCTAATGGACTCTATTCTTGCACTGATTATTATAATGCTAATTGAAAATCATCTCATACATAACTACGTGACTGCAAGCATAAGCAATTACTTGCCTTTTGTGACAAGCATGTGTTTGACAAAGAAAAATGGAAGTAATGTTGTCTTACGTTCGCTTGGTAAAGAAAAGTGAACTCCTAAAGCGAATCAACTATACCTCAATTTTGAGTATGTTTATGGTAATGATAAGATGGCACAAAGTTGGTCCTATAGGTGTAAAGTATGGAATTCTTGGAAGATTTGAATCGAAAGACGTGAAGAGGAAGAAACGGATCCTGTCTAAGAAAAACAATTGCTGAGTACATGAACAAGTGTGCTGATACATTCTTAAGGAAGCACACTGGTCTAAGTGAGAATGAGGAGGAAATAAAAGTTGATATTGATGCTTTTGATGATGATTCTTTATGGGAGCTACAGAACCTTGCTTCAAATTGCCTCAAAGAGACAGGCAAATGCACCAGAAATACCTAGGCTCCAGCAGGTCTTCCTAATCCTGAGGTATGTTGTCCTAGAGTTATGACTGTCTTATATTTTAAATGTAGTTGATAATGGCCATATTGGCATTTGGTTCTTTTCAATATTCACTCATATTTTGTTTGTTTGTCCTTAGGAGAGCCACTGACATTTTCTATAGCAGCCTGTGAATGCTAGTGTTTGGTCACAATTGGAAAGTCAGCCCACAAAAGAGTCCAACATGGTTTACTCTTTATTCTAGTCAGAATTTCAAGTTTGTATTTATTCTTTTAGATGGAATTTCTGCATTTCGTTACAGTTGTTCATGTTAAGCATTTGTACATGTGTAGGTGACCCTGGTGACAAATATGTTGATGTTGGTGGGGATGAGATGTCTGCAACGAACTTCCCTAGTGTTTATATTGAGAAAGATACGGAAGAAGTTAGCATCAAATGTAGTAATTCAAGTAGCTCAAGCAGTGATTCTAAATCTTCCTCTTGTGGTATTGTCCCATATTATGAAAATGCTTGTTAGGGTTTGGTTTTGGTTTCGTTTATTTACTTGTTTTATTTCTAGCTAATGCTAGAGACATTTCGAGCCTCATTCACCAACCATTGTGGTTATCTGTTTGACATATATAAAATTAGTCATATATTATGGTATTCAAGACATTGATGTTGTAAATTGTGTGAAAGTTATTTGTAATGTAATATTTATAGCTAATCCAATTTATCTGTGATAATTCATTTGTGTTAGCTACTTTTTCATCTTCAAGATGTGAGAGCAATGACTTTAATATTGAATTGAAATAGAATTTTAGAACCTTTGGGAGCCTTCGCTATTGTCTACTACTACCGCGTTTAATTGTATTAGTCGACATATTTAAAACTTTTGTTATGAATTTAGGATGAGCATGGTAGTGTCAATTTCTAAACATGTACTATTATTATAACTCTAGCTTATTGTGTGCTTTTTATCCCTATTCAGGCTGATTCTTGGCAATTGGAAGTGAGCCTTTTAAGTACGATTCTCAAGTCCTCGGCCTTGGAACCCATTCTTTAGTTTTACAGAATTGTATGCTTATGTGATTAATGCACTAAATGGTCTCTTCCCTTATAGTAACTCGTGAGCAACACCAACCTCAGAACAGCCTCAATGGGAATTCCATCATGAAAAAATCTAAAAAGATATCAGCTAGGACTTCATACAATATGCTCCCCGATTACCCTTATGCATTGGAGGTTACAGGGGATTTAGATGGAAGGAGGCAGAAGGTTCAATATGTAAAATATGAAAGCTTTGGAGCTTCCACCAGGTTTGATTGTGAGACTGCCTCGGAGGATTCCTGTTCCCTCAAGAGAAAGCTTATAAATCTTAATTTTGCAGGCCAGAAAATGGATTCTCTTGGAGTTCCCACTTATGTTATTGCAGTTTCAAGATGTGAAGGAGTGAAAAAATGGAGTTGAGAAAGAAACTTAAGTTGGAACTGGACTAGGTGAGATTCGTTGCACACAGAATTGAAGAAATACAGCTTACTTCGTCTCGCAATGTTCCAACTGCTAGTGATGGAAATATTTCAAGGTTGGTGAATAGTTGCTTAATTGGCAATCCTGGAAAAGCATTCATTGGGTCGGGTGTAGTTTAGGCTTCAGTATTATGTCGAAAAGATAGTGGTTTTTGCAGACAATCATCATTTGTGAGTGATGGAAGTAATGGTATCTTACGTTCTCTTGGTAAACAAAAGTGAATACCTCAATTCTGAGTATGTTTCTGGTAATGATAAGAAGGCACAGAAGTCTAAAGTTGGTGCTATATGTGTAAAGCCCGGACTTCTTGGAAGATTTGAATCAAAAGACGTGAAGAGGCTGAAACGGATCTTGTCCAAATAAAAACAGTTGTTGAGTACATGAACTAGTGTGTTGATACTCTGAAGAAGCTCAGGACACATAAATTTGCCTGGGTATTCAGTGACCCTGTTGATCCAGTGAAATTAAACATCCCTGTCTATTTTTAGATTGTCACTCAACCCATGGATTTGGGCACTATACAAAGTAATTTGGATAAGGATCTCTATTCCACCCCAATGGAATTTTCTTAAGATGTAAGATTGACTTTTTCCAATGCAATGAAATATAATCCTCCTGGTAATGATGTTCGTTATATGGCAGTTAATATGAGTCAATTCTGTGAGGGAAAATGGAAAATTATTGAGCACAAGTTGGATGGGGAAGAAGCTTATAGAAAATTAACTCAGGGTGTTTAGCTTATTCCAACTTAGAAGCAACAGTGCAGTAACAAAATTACAGAAACAAGAAATAAACCAAAGGTGCAAACTCCAAATTCTGGGCTTCTCTCAGATGTACTAAGTGAGCAGAAACTGAAGGTTAAAAAATGCAAGTACCCGATCTCATTTAATGAAAAGAAAAACCTTAAATTGTAAATAATTTACAAATGATCTTAGACATTGTAAATATATCATTTTGAAACATTATAATATTATGCAGAGATTCCGTCAATTTTACACCACACTTCAACCTACTAATTCCTTTTCTACTACCTTACAAAATTTTCTTTGCAACATCTATTACAATACTAGTTTTTATTTTATATTACAATAAACTAAAATATAACTAATTAAAATATAAATATTTTTCATTTTTATCTATATATATATATATATTTATTCTCCTCTTTTGTTAAAGCTGTTACCATAATAAGAAAACGTATTCCAACACAAAATCTCTATCCGTTACCATCAACGTATACAAATATGCTTTCGCATTTTATTTTTATTTTTATTTATGAAGAAATTAAAAAACACTTCTCACCTGAATCCACGAGTAAAGTGTCTGTTTAAATTTTAGTAAATCATTTTATTATATTTAATTTAAAAATAAATTAAATACTTATTTCTTATTATTTTTAAAATACAATATTTTCAAACATAAATGAATGAACATTTAATATTAAAAGCAAAAGGATATGAAAAAGCACGGGATAAATACTCGTAGTAGAATATTTAATGCAACCACAAAGTGTATCGAATTATGGTTTATATATTTTTCAGAATATTTAATGTTAAAGTATCATTTATGTTTATTATAAATTAATATAAATTTAAATAAATTAAATCATTCATATTTTATTAATTTTGGTCCTGATGATGGATCCCTTTTGGGGTTCAAAATGTCGACAAGATGAACATAATGCTGTGGATAATCTGGTTCATGCTACTTCAAATCAAATCATATTTATACTTATGTTTAACGCTTATAAATATGAATTTTGGTAATTTTTATGACTTATAATTATAAATTTGAGTGATTCTTATTGTTTAATTATAATGATAGGAATTTCTATTGGGATGGCGAACGAATGAGAGGCTCTGCAACTTGATTTATGGTTAGGGTTTTGACGTTGGGCACCATGGCGGGACGCCCAGGGGGAGTGACGCTCCCTCCTACAATCAAGTAATTACGGATAGAAGTAAGGACGCGGGAAAGCAACGTTTCAAGAAACCTTTGGAGAAGGCAACAATGGCAAGCAACATGGACATATTGGGAGGAAACAGACCTCATGAATAGGAAGGGGATCAGTAGCAAGCTAGTAAGGAAAAGGAGAAAGGGGGTAGCAGTCAAAAACCTACTTCTATAAGGACAATTGGGGTCTGCAAACCTAAGTCGAACATCATTCCTCGGGTCATCTTGAGCGACCCAGCACTACAAGCGCATAGGGATCATATGACGAAACATGTGGTCATATGCAAATTCATGGGGATATGGCTAACAGAGAGGGCATTACATGTATGGATAAGGAGCCACTGGAAGCCAAAGGGGGAAATACACCTTCATCTGGGATCTAAGGGCTTCTTTACAATAGTATTCACAAGCCTAGATGATAAAGACAGAGTGTTCGAAGGAGGACCATATTTCTATGCTGTTACAGGCCTCTACATGTGGCTATGGAGGATGAACTTTGTTCCGGAACATGATACATGTACATTGGTACCAGTATGGATCAGACTATACTCCCTTCCTCTGGATTATTGGCTACCGGAATCTCTGAAAACAATAGGCAACAAACTGGGGCATTTTCTAAAGATTTCAGAAGCGACTCTGAAAGGAAAATACACCTCCTTCGCCCGGATATGTGTGGAAATGGACTTATCTGGAGCAATTCTGGACGAGATAATTTTAGAAGTATATAATGAAGAATGGGTACAGACAGTGGACTATGAGCACATACCATTTAGGTGCCGCAAATGCCATGAGCATGGGCATCAATATAGAGACTGCCCAACAAACAACATGGAGAGAAATGTGAAAACCACTGTGGATAAAAATCTGATGGTTTTACCAACGTTGGGGGCAAAGGGAAAGGCAGAAAGAGGTTGCAAAAAAAAAATCAATGAGAAAGGACAATCGAGCCACAATAGCTTTAAGATCCTAGAAGAAGAAGAAGGAAACAAAGAAACAAACCAGGAAATTGAGAACATTATCAGTGAGAAGGAAAGGGATGACAACATGGAAGATATCATAGAAATCATTATGGAGATAAACAGGGACCATGAGATGACTCCAAGTGAGGTGGGAACGGAGGAACATGAACTGCAGGAGATTCTAGATAGGGAAAATCTTGATCTAGAGAAATTTTTAGAACAAGGGACGACCAAAGGAGTGGACTCCCTACCAAAAGAGGAATATGACAGGGTTCAACAACTCTTCCTATGGAGATCACAATCGAAGGGAACTAGAGTCAAAAGAAGTCATGAAATCCAGGAACATAGAGGGGTAAAAATGATGGAGGAGACACAGGCACAATCTCCAAAGAACCCAGGCAGGAAAGAAGGAAGAAAAAGATAGGAGTTGCTGAATGAATGTGGGAAACTATTGATTAACTCAGGTAAGATGAAAGAGCTCACCAGTTACTCCTTTACAAACCTTTCTTAATGAAGCTCACAACCTGGAATATTAGAGGCATAGGAAATAGAAGGAAACAAAGAAATCTCAGTAATAGAATAAAAGAAGAAAAACCAGATATGGTTTTTATTCCGGAGACAAAATGTTTGATGAATAAGATTAGAGAAATTCATAATAAATGGCTAATCAAGTATAAGTATCTAGAGGTTAAAGCAAAAAACTCAGCGGGGGGGATTCTCACACTGTGGGATCCACAAAAATTTGGAATCCTCGATGCTGAGGCATCTAGGAACTATCTTTCTTTGGTATGTTAACCTTTAGGTGATAAGGAGATATACATGATCACAAATGTCTATGGACCTCAAAAGCAAGAAGACAAACTCAAGCTTCTCACCTCCCTTGAGGAACTAAGAGCAAGACACCCTAATATGCCCTGGATCGTTGCAAGAGATTTCAATATGATAAGATCTCTTACAGAGAAAAAAAGGCGGTATCAGACAACTAGGCAGAGACTCCATGGCCTTCTAGAAACAATAAAAAAAGGTTACACTATTCAAAGTTCCCAATAATGATGCCAAAAATTGTTGGGCCTTCTAATTACCTTTTAATTGTGTCAAAATATAACTTGGAAATCATATTCATTTACTTTGTCAAACCAAGTATTCATATGATACTTACAAATGGTTATATACCATTTATGCCATAGAAATATATTTGTCTATTGTTCTAGTTATGAGGTTGCAATAAGAATGAATGAACATGAGACAAGGGTTTCAAGATATCGTTAACAGAGTTGCCAATGCCAATGGTAGTAGGCTAAAAGAAGACAAATCTGCTACAAGAAAGGTACACTATTTCAGCTAGGCCTAGAAGCAAAGTGTTGTTACCCCCAACTAAACGAAAGTAAATGGTAACAAACATATCTAACTTCATCTATCCTAGAATCAAGGTGTTGTTACCCTAGTTGAATCAAGATAAATGACACTAGACTAAAATAAATTCAACAAGATTGGAAATGAGGTGTTTTTACCATAGTTGAATTAAAGGGAATAACAACAAATTAGACAACATTCAACTGACCTGGAAGTAAGGAATTTTCAACTCAATTGAATGAAAGGAAAATGCAACAAACTAATCTAACTTCAATTCGCCTAGAAGTAAGTGTAGTAAAATTATCAAAGAGAAAATTTACTAAGAGAAAAATATTTACTGGCAACAAAACATAAAATATAAACATAATGCACACAATGTTTACCTTGGAAAAACACCATCTCAGGGAAATACCCAACTAACAAAATTCCATTTGTATGTTGGCCAAAACATAGCCAAGCCAGCCATGTGAGCCTTCACTGCTCACCTCACTGGCCCCTTATGATAGATTCTTCGCCTAGCCTTTTAAACGATTCTTTACATAAATTCCATGGGAAGATAACCATGGGTATTCTAAACTACGTGCCCAAAACCACCACTGTTTGACTATGCCAACTTTGACTCTTTCCTTGAGTCAAAGTTTACCTAAAAACACCCCATTAAACCTTGAATTGTGGTTTTCCTTGACCAAATCCATCCAAATCAGTCAAATGAGTTAGCACCACTCTCTTTAGCCCTTACCCCCCTCAAAGTTTATATCTAGGGTATCCACATGCACCCCTAGCACCTAGGTCTAACACTAGACTTACTAGAAGTTTTCCAAGGGAAGCATGCCTTATTAGGTCTTACAATAGTATAAAAATTTATATGCAATTATAAATTTGACTCCATTATATATATATATATATATATATATAATATAATATATATATATATATATATATATATATATTGTTGCTCTGGAATTTCTGCTACCATCCTATGTTGACATGCTCCGTGCCTCATGCTCTATTCTCCATAACTAAATTCCATGGTTATATCTCACCGTCATCTCATTGAAGTATTCCATAAAACTCTTTGCGAGCATACTTGACATATGTCATACCTTATTCATATGCTTTTGTATAATCTTGTGATGCAATTTTAGATATCATTTACCATGGCTCATAATCCAATGAGCCACCACTCAATCTATATCTTCATCATCAATGTCTTAACAAATTTCAAAATGTCCACTTCACAACTATGAAATCCATGCCCACCATTGTTTCCACTCACTGCTCCTCTGAGATGGACTTTTTATCCGTTGTCCCGCTACAAAAAAATTAATAACAAAAAATAAACAACAATAATATCCTCCATTTCTTCTTCATCACTGTACATGAATAACATCCGTTGATTTGTCCTACTTTCCTAAACCCTCGCATCATATCAAGCCCCTAGTTACTGATGTAGATGTTGGATGTGAGAACACATGTGTGATAGTAGGTAATTTCACATGGTATTTTGATCCAAAACACTCATCTTCGAAACTATCTTCCTTATCTTTATCTAGAGGCTCTGTGTGACCTAAGCCACGATCATCACAATTGTCATTTTTTCCCAACCTAAATCTTTTGTCACTCCCATACATTGCATCACTCTCAAAACAAACAAAAATTACATGTGATCCATTTAATCAATGCTTAATCATTTCTCCAAAATCTAAAGAGACTTACCTTCACCTCCACTATGATCTGAAGAGATCCTCCCTTTTTTTGTCTCTTGACTATTGCAAGGGATTTCAATGTTAGCCCAATGATATTCTACAATATTCGGCCTTGGAAACACACCTTTTGCATAAGGAGTTTTAGGGTTTCAAGAATTTACCTTGGCTCATGCTAATTCACCGACATTGGATATCTACCCTTCAACACCTTACTGTGACGACTTATATGAGAATCATAGCTACTTCTACCAAAAATCTCCCTTGACTCCTTATCAATAGATCTGCAATTACTACAAATGGGTGAATGACACTTGCCCCTAAGCATCTTTGAATCGATAGCACTTGCCATCCTATCCTTTTGTACCCATTAGATCTAGCTCCTAAAATCTGAATCCTGTTTTGCATGGTCACATGGATTCCCTGTTCATGTTCTTGTTTTTGTTCCTTAACTTTTTCATCATAATTGGAGTCCCCTTTAGATGAATCTAACATCATCCTATAATGTTTTATCTTGGAGCCCCATGCTAGAAACTGCCACATCTCTCAAATTCACCAAGAAAAATAAACTCTTGGCAATAGAGACATTCCTCTGAAGCCAATATCCAATTGTGATATTTCCACCTTCGGCTCTAATACGAAATGTTAAAATTATCATAGAGAAATAATATTGAGAGAAAAATAAAAAATTTACTAGCAACAAAAACAACTATAAACACAATGCACATAGTATTTACCATGGGAAAACCCCAACTCCTAGGAAACGCCCAACTAATGGAATTTTATTAGTCCCTTGGCCAACAATCGTCCAAGACGACCAAGTGAACCTTCACCGCTCATCTCCTGGCCCCTCACAACAAATTATTCACCTAGCCTTTTAAAGGCTTCATTACATGAATTCCATGGGAAAAAACCATGGGTATGCTAAACCACATTCCCAAAACCACCATTGTTCAACTAGGTCAACTTCGACTCTTTCCCCAAGTCAAGTTTACTTAACAATAAGGCATTGTTACCCCAATTGAATCGAATATAAATTGCATGAAATGAAATCCATCTATGTTTTGGAAGAGAACCTTCAATTATATTCTAAATGGTGACTTTATAAAAAAAAAAAATTACATGCTCAGTCTTATAGTGAAAAAATGAAGAAATTTGCATAATCTTATTGAACTTAACAGAATTCTAAATAACAAAACTATATGAGAACCCATATGAATATATACTTTAGTAGCACATTAGTGTTACAATAATAAACAAATAGAAATCAAGCTTATAAGAAATCTAAAACTGAAACAAAGTGTTAACTCTAACGTTGTAGCAACGGATAATCGGTAATTTACCCAACCAATTAAAAAAAAAACATATGTTACAATGCCACCTTAGTCACCTAAGGAGGGAGCTTTGCTCCCGAAATGAAGTATTAGGGTGGAACTGCTAATCAGTAGTTGAACTCAAATCTTCAATAATGCAAGAGAATGCTAAAACAATTGAATCAATGCCTTGTATTAAAGAAATAAAGAGAAATTTTAATGAGAGAAAATTAAAAAAACTTACTAGCAACAAAACATAAATCATAAACATAATGCACATAGTGTTTACCCTGGGAAAACCCCAACTCCTAGGGAAAACACGTCTAATAGAATTCCATTAGTCCCTTGTTCAAAAATCATCCAAGTCGGCTAAGTGAGCCTTCACCACTCATCTCCTTGGCCCCTCACAATAGATTCTTCACCTAGATTTTTAAAGGCTTCATTACATGATTTTGATGGGAAAAAAACCATGGGTATGATAAACCACTTTCCCAAAACCACCACTGTTCGACTAGGTCAACTTTGACTCTTTCCCCATGTCAAGTTTACCTAACAATAAGGTGTTGTTACCCTAGTTGAATGGAATAGAAATTGCATGAAATGAAATCCATCTATGTTGTTGAAGGGAACCTTCAATCGCATTCTAAATGGTGACTGTATAAAAAAAAGTATTTCCATGCTCAATCCTATAGTGAAAAAATGAAGAACTTTGCATATAATCAATCTTATATCTTATTGAACTCAACACGATTCTAAATGACCAAACTATATGAGAAACCACATGATTATAATCTTTTAGCAACATATTAGTGCTACAATAACTAGTAAATAGAAATCAAGCATACAAGAATTCTAAAACTGAAACAAAGTGTCAAATCTAATGTTGTATCAATAGAAAATTGATAATTTACCAAATCAATTCAAAAACAAAACATATATCGCCATTCCACAGTAGCAACCTAATGACAGAGCTCTGCCTCCCTAAACGAAGTATTAGGGTGAAACTGTTAATCAATAACTGAATGTAAGATAATTTTACATGAATTGGATCAATGCCATGTATTAAAGAAAAAAAAAATTTGAATTACAATAACAATTCCTTAATCAACGATTCATGATGATGTTGATGATCCCTTACTCAAATTGAGAATTGGTATTTATACAAATTACATTGCCTATTTTGGTCAAGAAAGAGTTAAGAATAGCCATGGGGACTTGAGATCCACAAATTGTTCTTCATTTAATTTCTAACAAACAGACTAAGCTTAACATGAATATAGATCGGGTATTTGATGTTTCACTCCAACCGATCTTCATGCTAATAGAGGTAGTTTCATCAGGTGATCTAACTTGCTACATTTTTGTCCTATCCCAATATCCATTGTGTCATGATTAGTAATTTTAGTGAAGCCATCATTAACCCAACTAGTGTAATCAAAACAAAAAATAGCGATGTAAAGATACTATATTTAATGTTGCAACAATAATCAAACATTGGTCTCACAAAAATAGTAAACCATTGATGTTATAGCAATTGCCAATCATCGATGTCACAACAAAAACGCAAAATGGTGTCACAACAACATATTCAGTGTTGAAACATTGCCTCCAGTGTTGCAACAACTATGGTGATACCTATAACCTACTTTGCATCGATTCTCTCGTGCCTCTTCATTAATAAGCATAAAAGGTTTAGTTTTTCCTTGAATTACACTAGCACAATCTATTAAAATGATATGAGTTATACGAAATCATACCTTCAGCAAAATAAATCATTATGAACATGTACAAAGGAAAAGAATGGTTAAGGTGATGGTAAAAAGTGATTAAAAGGGGAAAGGATGGGTGCAAAAGGATGGTAATTTAGGTGCCCGTCAATATTCCCCCCTCCAAAAAATAAAAATAAAAAGATTGGTTGACCTTTTTTTGCATGTTTCAACATTTGAGCACATGGTTTTCTAATTTTGGTCAAGGAATCAAGGTTGTAATATAATTTTGGTTAATAGATTATGGTTTTTAGAAGTCGTGGGATCCTATATATTATATTGTAAATGATGAAGTTGATTATTATAAAAGTTAGAGGTGAGGCTCTAATATTTGTTGGGTTTCTTGGTTAAATATTTATAGGATAAGCTAGTAAGTACTGCATGTGAATTTCACTGTTGAATTTTCTATTTTATAAAGAATCTATGTGTGTATTGCTCACTGTAAATGTTAAAACTTATAATGTAAACCCATAACCTAGCCCTTGGAATTCGCCAATGTCAAAGTAGATGACATAGAGAACTAAAATAAAGTTGGCCCACAATTTATGAGAAAATAAAATAGCACCTCCATGTTATTGTGATCAAGTTTATTATAAAAATATAAACCATCCGTCCATCTTATTGTATGGTTGGTATATACATTAGTCCATGCAACTAAACATTTTTATCACAGGGGACTATTGACTAGTTCTAGGCTCAATAAAAAATGTCATGAATTCTTGTTTTGAAACTTGTAAATCTTTCAGGTTTTCTCTCTTTGACCTAGTCCTAGTATTTTTATTTTTATTTGTATTTTCTATGTAGTTCATTGACCCCAGAGATCGATGACTGCTACATCCATGAAATATTTGTACCAGGAAGATCCACCCAAAGGGATCACTTCATGTTGGCTCAACCACGAAGCTTGACCTCGAGGGTGTTGAGAGAATTAAACCTATGACCTCTCAATAACAAAGGCACTTTAATGACGGGGACTCAACTGATTGAGCTAACCCTCAAGGCTCCCAATTCTAGGATATTCATGCATATTTCCTATGTATTTGGAAATGGAAAATAAATACCCTTGACCTAGGGTAATTGAAGATAGAATGGTCTTAAGGGATGTAGCAACAAAAATCCTTGATGTCTCCTTGGTTCTTCTAAGAGAGTCAATTAAGTTTCTTAACGTTTCAATACCATTTACTATGTTGGTGTTTACATCTCCACCTAGTGGTTAGGGGTCAGGGTTGGGAATTTATTTAGCTAGTGATGGTGGTTTCATGTTCTATCATATGTATGCTCCATGATAATACAATTTATGGGTTACAATTTAATAAGAAACAAACATGTTTTTTAATATTCTTCTTAATTTGTAAAATTTTTAAGATGTTCAAACATAGAATTTGGTTAAAGAAACCTACATTGAATTGGAAGGAATCATGAAGAACATATCTCCATCATTACCAAAAACAATTAATGTTGATAATATAAAACCCCCTTATCCTTGTCACATTCATATGCACCCATCCTCTAAACAAAAAATGGTGATAATAGAAAACTCCCTTATCCTTGTCACAATCATATGCACCAATCCCCTATGTTATAACTTGACTTCTCCTACTAAAAAACACACACCATGTCTTAGGAAAATTCAAGAACTTGTGTCCACTTTTTTATTGTTTATGGATAGAGGAATACACGTGTATTATTAATGTCTGTTCATTTTTAGAACATGCACATGTTCCTTCAAATCCAACTTGGTAATTTATTTGGTAAATTTAAATAGTGGTTCAGACATGCTTGAGGATAATGTAAAAGAAACACATACACACTTTTAAGAGAATTTTATTCCTATGTGAGCACATTCTTTTATTACACATCATCACTTTTTCACCCATCAAATTTGTACAAGGGCTTGTAAGATTCTAACAACACTTCTTACTAATTCTAACATCATGACAATACACTACATATGCATGCATGTTAAAAATGGCAACTAGGGCCAAACTCCATGTGGGTCATCTTATTTATGGTCGCTGATATTTTTATTGGATCCCTCTCATCGAGAGGTGTAGGATTGATCCAAAGATCATCCGATTCCGATAAATATTCATGGAGTTATGAATTTATTTGTATTATAAGACATATTATCAAGTTGGCCAGCATCCTATGTAGGCTCAGAAGCCCAATTGTCGTGTCTATTCATCATCTGCATTTTAGTATAAATATAAAGGACTTGAAATCATTTGTAATACACATCCTCTTCATATGTGTCTCCTCCTCTCCACATCTTTGGGTTTTGGTGAAGGAGAGACACAATGAAGATACGTTGGCCCAAAGGTGATGCCCTAACCGCAGGCTTATGAAGATGATGCCCTAATCCAACATATTCTTTACACGCAGTCAATAAAGACTCATACGCTGTTCATGATGAAGTTGCAGTTGGAAGGAGCCCTACCACCGTTATACACATGGCATAGAGACTGTTCATGAAGACATTCACACGCAGGTCACAGAGACTTCTTATACACAGTGAGAGGCAGCCGTAGTGAGATGGAGCCACAGGCATAGATGACAGCTGCAATGAGATGAAGCCGTAGTGATAATGTGAGCGCCGCAGTCAAACACATAAGAGCCGCAATCAATCTCCAACTATGGTCCAGTTTGTAAGGACCTCAGTGGGACTAAGATCTCGGACAAATGGATTGTGTTGATTGCACAACACTCATACGCTGTTCATGAAGGCACTTATACACAAATCATTATACACAGTCATGGAGACTCTTTATACGCAGAAATGGAAACACCTTATACACATACATTTATACGCAGTCATGGAGTTTTGGTCTCCTCATTGTCTTGTTATAGTCTCAGCCTCCTCCCAATCTTAGTCATCACTGAAACAACATTACAATCTTGGCATACCATTGATGAAGTAGATCCAGGTGGTATTCCTGTAGCAGTCTCAGCATAATGGCCATCAATGGTTAGGGTTTGAAACAAAAGGACTATGTTCTCTATTATAGTATAGAAGATCACTATGATTTCATAATTTATCTTAGCATCTGCAAGGATATGAATTACTCAATGACAAAGAATAATCTCCGTGATATGTTCTTAATTACAGTCTTCTGACAGTTATAGGATCATTACTTGATCTTGATATAACTCTCATATCTCAGATCATGATGGGCATGGGCATCAAAATGATGAATAAGATAGCATGATGATGAATGATGGGCATGTCAGTTAAGGTTAGCATGATGATGAATAGGGCTACATGATGATGGAAGATGCAACATAATGGGAAGCATGTTGATGATAGCAGATGAGAGCAACTCAATCATCAAGGTCTAGCACTGTGATGGTATGACATGGTGCTACACGGCAAGCTGCAACAAATGGATGATAGGTGAAGCCGTCACCTTGGAGAATCAGTTGAAGCATAATGTCTTTAACTGATCTCATGTAGCATCATTATAGGAGATGATCTATGCTCAAATCTAGATAAGTCAAAGTGTTGACTTCTGTTGTAAATGTACTATCTCTTTCTCTGCTGAACTTTGAAGAACATAAAAGAAGAATTGATCAAGGGTTTCCCCACATTGGGGTTTGTCCCTGGCTGGCGCCACATCTTGTGTCCTCTTGTCTTGGCTTGTCTTCTGCGATTTATATTTATGTTCTATCTGCAGTTTACTTTAATGCTGATGTGATTGCTAATTTGGAAAAGATATTGGAAAATTAAAATAAATTGCTCTAGCATAGAACATACCTAAAATTAACATGGTATTAGAGCTGAGGTGAAGACAATGCCCAAGCAAGAGTGAAAGAGCAATCACCGAAGACAGTTGGAAAAGGACAAAAGGATTAATGGGTTCCTCGTCCCTCTTCAAATTCACTGAGGGTGAAGTGGAAGCAGAGAATATTATCAGAATGGTGTAGCAAAATTTTTTGATGGCCTACTTAAAGATCACTTCATTGGGAAGTTCAGATCTAAGGGTGGAAGGAAAGGCAAATGCCTTGGTTGCAATAAGTTTGGCCATCATGCGAAGGATTGTCCGAATGGCAGAGACACATCTCTTGATGAAGATAAAAATCATTCCAGGGACATCTTCAATGATCAAAGGAATGACTTGTAATCCAGGTCATCAAGGAAATGGTTGACTCTTCAAAGAAAGGAAGGAACCCCAGAATCTCTTTTATGTACCTGATCGCAAGAAGAACCTGGTGTCCATCTTGGAAATGGAAGTTAAAGGTTTCAGGGTGGCACTCATCGATGGAAAGGTACGTGTTTGAAAATAGTTTTTTCAAAGATGTTTTTGAGTTCAGGGTTGTATCAAGTTGTAAGAAGTCCATTGGGGACCATGTCCATTGAAACAACACCAGAGGTCTGTGAGTCAAATTGTGACAGGGATGCCTGAATTCAAAAGGAGCATGAAAGTACATGTTTGAGATGTACCGAAGGAGAATCTTACAAGGGGACCATTCTCCTCATGTAGCAAGTCCACAGGCTTGGAACAATCCGAGGGGTTTGAGATTCGTGATCGGGAATCTCACGTATGCAGGTGGAAGAAATCCCTATATGGCTTGAAGCAAAATTCCTTAGGCATAGTATGAGAGGATTGGTAGTTGTCGGATGAAGTTGAGATTCACTAGGAGTGAAATCGATCCAAACCTTTACCTGAAGGTTGTGGATGATAGACCTCTCATACCGACACCTTATGAGGATGACCTATTTATGATAGGTACAAACCCTCTCATTTGCAGAAGTAAGAGGGAGTTGGATTCTAGATGTGGAATGATAAACTGCAAGCCTGTGACTACCTCGAGAATATTAACTTTCAGAAGTTATATGGTAGTGATGGGAAATGCCTCAGGGTCTCATAAACTCATTCGCGTTGATGTTCTTGGTGAACTTCCATTTGGACATATGTTTTGAGGTTAGCATGGTGAGCTCCTATTTGGTTGAACCTCACTAGATTGGTGCCAAGAATCCTCTGAGATATCTTCAGGGAAAAATCTCTCATGGATTGAGATAGGAAATATGAAACTGCATGATTATTCGAATGTTGATTTGGCATGTAGTGTGGAGGATCACTAGAGCACTTCTTAGTGTTGTTTCTCTTTGGATTTTGCTTCGATATCATGGATGAGTAGGAAGCAGAAGTCAGTTATTATAAGCACTACCGAGACCTGATACATATCTATGAGTATGATCTCGTACGAAGCTGCTTGGTAGGGGAAGCTCTTCAGTGAGCTGTTTGTACACATGATGAATACCATTGTGATTCTCTGTGACAACTAGAGGTGGGATTCAATTATTGAGGAATCCCGTATTCGATGATTGCTCCAGCAGATAGACATCAGATACTACCTTATCTGGGATATGGTAAGTCTATGAGCAAGGAAGCTCCATCGCTATGAGATGATGTACAGGTCGCTACACTTTGTCTAAGCCCCGGGGGAAAGATCAAATCTGTGATTTTCCCGAACGACTTGGAGTTTCCAAGAGACCCTTGTACAAGGGCCTTGCATGTTGTATACATTAAGCTTTGGGAGCTCTGGGGTCTTGCGGTTCTTACTGGAGCAACATACGACCACAAGGTGACTCACCCTCCCTTGGTGGTGCGCACTGGGACAAGATGATTTGCTCTCTTGTGGGACAAGATGATTCACTCTCCTGTGGACAAGATGATTCGCTCTCTTGTGGGACAGAATGATTCGCTCTCCTGTGGACAGGATGATTCACTCTCCTATGGATAGGATGATTCGCTCTCTTGTGGACAAGATGATTTTGTCTCTTGTGGGATAGGATAATTCACTCTCCTGTGGACAAGATGATTCGCTCTCTTGTGGGACAAGATGATTCACTCTCTTGTAGGACAGGATAATTTTCTCTCCTATGGATAGGATGATTAGTTCTCCTATCGAGGAATCCTACGCATGCAGTTCGGGACTCATGGGAAGTACCTCTCATCTGATCAATGAGCAGGGAAATGAGGATAGGGACCATAGTAGTACCGATGGACGCATCGTTGTATCTACTGTACTCCCTATGCTAGGATGACCTTCATTGATTTGGGATCAATGATACTGGTCTGGGACCAGTGGTAGGAGTTGTACCTACTATGACACTGACTTCGGGTCGGTTGAGGACTAGTCTGGACCAGTGGTACATACTCTAAGAATGACTTCAAGTCAGTATAGTACTGGTCTGGGACCAGTGGTAGGAGTTGTACCTACTATGACACTCACTTCGAGTCAGTTGAGGACTGGTCTGGGACCAGTGGTACACACTCTGAGACTAACTTCGGGTCAATGGAGAATGGTATGACACATTCTCGATCAATTCTTCTTCTTCATGGTTTAGCAAAGCAAAGCTGAGCAGAGATGAGTAGAGCAGAGCAGTGAGGAGCAGAGCTGAGCAGAGCAGAGCAGTGTAGGGCACTGATGGCAGAGATAGTACAGTCGGACATATGGATCAGTGGATGGAGTTCTCACTAGTTGAGAAGGAGTGTTAAAATTGGAAACTAGGGCCAAACTCCATGTGGGTCATCTTATTTATGGCAGCTGATATTTTTATTGGATCCCTATCATCGAGAGGTGTAGGATTGATCCAAAGATCATCTGATTCTGATAAATATTCATGGAGTTATGAATTTATTTGTATTATAAGACAAATTTTCAAGTCGGCCAACATCCTATGTAGGCTCAGAAGCCCAATTGTCGTGTCTATTCATCATCTACATTTTAATATAAATATAAGGACTTGAAATCATTTGTAATGCACATCCTCTTCGTATGTGTTTCCTCCTCTCCACATCTTTGGGTTTTGGTGAAGGAGAGACACAATGAAGATATGCTGGCCCAAAGGTGATGCCCTAACCGCAGGCTTATGAAGATGATGCCCTAATCCAACGCAGTTTTTTACACGCAGTCAATAAAGACTCATACGTTGTTCATGATGAAGCCGCAGTTGGAAGGAGACCTACCACCGTTATACGCATGACATAGAGACTGTTCATGAAGACATTCACACGTAGGTCATGGAGACTTCTTATACGTAGTGAGAGGCAGCCGCAGTGAGATGGAACCGCAGGCATAGATGAAGCTGTAGTGAGAGGCAGCCACAATGATAATGTGAGAGCTGCAGTCAAACACGTAAGAGCCGCAATCAATCTCCGACCAACATACGACCACAAGGTGACTCACCCTCCCTTGGTGGTGCGCACTGGGACAAGATGATTTGCTCTCTTGTGGGACAAGATGATTCACTCTCCTGTGGACAAGATGATTCGCTCTCTTGTGGGATAGAATGATTCGCTCTCCTGTGGACAGGATGATTCACTCTCCTATGGATAGGATGATTCGCTCTCTTGTGGACAAGATGATTTTGTCTCTTGTGGGATAGGATAATTCACTCTCCTGTGGACAAGATGATTCGCTCTCTTGTGGGACAAGATGATTCACTCTCTTGTAGGACAGGATAATTTTCTCTCCTATGGATAGGATGATTAGTTCTCCTATCGAGGAATCCTACGCATGCAGTTCGGGACTCATGGGAAGTACCTCTCATCTGATCAATGAGCAGGGAAATGAGGATAGGGACCATAGTAGTACCGATGGACGCATCGTTGTATCTACTGTACTCCCTATGCTAGGATGACCTTCATTGATTTGGGATCAATGATACTGGTCTGGGACCAGTGGTAGGAGTTGTACCTACTATGACACTGACTTCGGGTCGGTTGAGGACTAGTCTGGACCAGTGGTACATACTCTAAGACTGACTTCAAGTCAGTATAGTACTGGTCTGGGACCAGTGGTAGGAGTTGTACCTACTATGACACTCACTTCGAGTCAGTTGAGGACTGGTCTGGGACCAGTGGTACACACTCTGAGACTAACTTCGGGTCAATGGAGAATGGTATGACACATTCTCGATCAATTCTTCTTCTTCATGGTTTAGCAGAGCAAAGCTGAGCAGAGATGAGTAGAGCAGAGCAGTGAGGAGCAGAGCTGAGCAGAGCAGAGAAGTGCATGGCACTGATGGCAGAGATAGTACAGTCGGACATATGGATCAGTGGATGGAGTTCTCACTAGTTGAGAAGGAGTGTTAAAATTGGAAACTAGGGCCAAACTCCATGTGGGTCATCTTATTTATGGCAGCTGATATTTTTATTGGATCCCTATCATCGAGAGGTGTAGGATTGATCCAAAGATCATCTGATTCTGATAAATATTCATGGAGTTATGAATTTATTTGTATTATAAGACAAATTTTCAAGTCGGCCAGCATCCTATGTAGGCTCATAAGCCCAATTGTCGTGTCTATTCATCATCTACATTTTAATATAAATATAAGGACTTGAAATCATTTGTAATGCACATCCTCTTCGTATGTGTTTCCTCCTCTCCACATCTTTGGGTTTTGGTGAAGGAGAGACACAATGAAGATATGCTGGCCCAAAGTTGATGCCCTAACCGCAGGCTTATGAAGATGATGCCCTAATCCAACGCAATTTTTTACACGCAGTCAATAAAGACTCATACGTTGTTCATGATGAAGCCGCAGTTGGAAGGAGACCTACCACCGTTATAAGCATGGCATAGAGACTGTTCATGAAGACATTCACACGTAGGTCATGGAGACTTCTTATACGTAGTGAGAGGCAGTCACAGTGAGATGGAACCGCAGACATAGATGAAGCCGTAGTGAGAGGCAACCACATTGATAATGTGAGAGCTGCAGTCAAACACGTAAGAGCCGCAATCAATCTCCAGCTATGGTCCAGTTTGTAAGGACCTCAGTTGGATGAAGATCTCGAACAAATGGACTGTGTTGATCGCACAAAACCCATACGGTGTTCATGAAGGCACTTATACATAGATTATTATACACAGTCATGGAGACTCTTTATACGCAGAAATGGAAACACCTTATACACAGATAGTTATACGCTGTCATGGAGTTTCGGCCTCCTCACTGTCTTGTTATAGTCTCAGCCTCCTCCCAATCTTAGTCATCACTGAAGCAACAATACAATCTTGGCATACCATTGATGAAGTAGATCCAGGTGGTATTCCTATAGCAGTCTCAGCATAATGGCCAGCGGTGGTTAGGGTTTGAAACAAAAGGACTACGTTCTCTATTATAGTATAAAAGATCACTATGATTTCATAATATATCTTGGCATCTACAGGGATATGACTTACTTAATGACAAAGAATGATCTCCGTGATATGTTCTTAATTACAGTCTTATGACAGTTATAGGATCATTACTTGATCTCGATATAACTCTCATATCTCAAATCATGATGGGCATGGGCAACAAAATGATGAATAAGACAACATGATAATGAATGATGGGCATGTCAGTTAAGGTCAGCATGATGATGAATAGGGCTGCATGATGATGGCAGATGCAGCATAATGGGCAGCATGATGATGAGAGTAGATGAGAGCAGCTCAGTCATCAAGGCCCAACACTATGATGGTAAACCATGGTGCTACATGGTAAGGTACAGCAAATGGACGATAGGTGAAGCCGTCACCTTGGAGAATCAGTTGAAGCAGAATGTCTTCAAATGATCTCATGTATCATCGTTATAGGAGATGATCTATGCTCAGATCTAGATAAGTCAAAGTGTTGACTTCTGTTGTAAATGTACTATCTCTCTCTCTTTTGAACTTTGAAGAACATAAAATAAGAATTGATCAAGGGTTTCCCCACATTGGGGTTTGTCCTTGGCTGGCGCCACATCTTGTGTCCTCTTGTCTTGGCTTGTCTTCTGCGATTTATATTTATGTTCTATCTGTAGTTTACTTTAATGTTGATGTGATTTCTAATCTGGAAAATATATTGGAAAATTAAAATAAATTGCTCTAGCATAGAACATACCTAAAATTAACAATGCAACACCCAACACCTATTTTATAAAATGTTGTATATAATTTTCTACTTGATTCTTAAGTCAATATCATCAAAAATCTTCTTTAAGAATTAGAAAATGTTTTTATATTTAGATCTACCTATGAAGTTTGTGGTTATTTTCATTGTTTGTTTATAGAATTTTATATCTTAATCAATTTTTCTTATAATGTGTAAGAACTAAAGATGTATCATTGTTGTCATTTGTGAGATGCTTCACTTTTCCAAAAAGTCATAGAGAGAGATCTACTTGCATTTTTAACTCGAGGCTCATCATCTCTTACTCCCAACCTCTACATGATTCCAATACGAAAAGATGCCAATGCTCTAATCTTAGCCTTCTCAAGCAATGTAGGTTTCAAACAACATCTCTTACTTCAAACCTCTCAATTATTTCAATTGAAAAAGAAATAATATCTTATTGAATACACTTAGAGCTTTAGAAGGATGAGTTAAGATACCTTCTATACAATGTCATAAAGACTTCCCAAGTATAGGGTTTCTTAACCATAAAGTGTTTTACACTCTTCACAAATGCCTTCATTTTGTATAGAAACAATGCCATTTCCAAACAACATGCACATGCTAGCTTTAAATTCAATGTCCTTCAATTGAAAGCTTGTATAATCAAAAGCCCATAATGATAGTTATCTTTCTTAGAAAAGAATTTAAATCTTTAGCACTAGGGTTGGATGACTTTCCTCTACTCTAGTGTCAAGGTTTCTTACTAGCACTCAACTCCCTCAATCACCCCTTGTCTCACCATCTCATGCCTTTTCTCTAATCAAAAGCCTAGTATAATAATAATCCGTCTTAGGGAAGAATTCAAATTCTTTAGCACTAGAGTGAGATGACTTTCTCTAACAATATATTTTATGATTTCACTCATGCAATATAAGAATCCCCATCATATCCATAAGAATCCCTGTCATACCCATGAGGCATAACCCAGTTGTTTTGTGTAGGGTTTAGTCCCCATCAGGTCACTTATTCATATCTCATAAGGAGGGGTGAAGGGAGACAACCACTTATGAGGGATAAAACTATCCTATGGAGTGTCTAGGCCTAACCAAGTCTTGCATAATCCTAGTGACAATAAAATTTGTAACATGAGATGTCCAAACTTGACCAATCCTCACACAATCTTTATGACAACATCCCGTAAGTGGAAAGATCATTCTTCTATCCAAGAGTAGCCCAAACTTGACCAAGCCTCACACAATCTTTATGACAACATCCCATAAGTGGAAAGATCATTCTTCCATCCAAGAGTGGCCCAAACCTAACCTAACCTAAACTCATTCTATTTGGAAAAAATAAAAACCTCCTAACTAAATTTTTTATATACTTTTTCTTGTAATTTTATTATTTTCATTTTATAAAATTTTAATTTATAATAATTTCAATTTTTTTTCATGTTATATTTTAATATTTTGAAAACTATTTACATCCTATTTATCTAATTTTATGTTTTCCTTTATCAAATGTGTTTCATGTCATGATATATTCTTTCGAGTTCTTAACACAAATCTAAATTCTAATTGTGAGTTAAGATCATAAATTTCTCAATCCAAGAAATTGAAGAAGTTTTGTGTATACTCCAATGCAGGTTAAAATGTGCTGTACCATCCCATATGTATGTGGTTAGAGGTTCTTTCAAGTTCAAACAGAAATATACTTTCTAATTCTGAGCTAATATCATAAATTTCTCACTCCAATAAAGTGAAGGAGTTTTATGTACACTCCAATGTATGTAACAAGTATTATTCCATCGCATATCTATTCTATGTGGTTGGTAAGTGTAAATGGATCAATCGTTTTATATTAAAGGTATAAATTTATGAACTCCAATGTAGGTTAACAAAGACTATTCCATCCCATATGTATGTGATTGATCCCATATGTATGTTAAATTTTTATAAATTTATAACCTAAATTCAAGTGTGTGAGATTTATATTACATTAATTTTTTTTGATAGAAATTACATATGAGAAAAATTTAGTTCGTCTAAAATGGTTTATCAACAAGATCAGATGAAGATGCACATCATGCTATAGGCTTAAATAGAGGGTGATGTAGAACTAAAAAATAATATAACAATTATTTTATGAAAATTAATATTTTAATAATGATAATATTCTTATAACGACTAATGTAATAGGAATATTATCATTATTAAAATATTAATTTTCATAAACTAACTGTTATATGACGTTTTGGTCTCTAGATGACCCTCTATTTAAACATGCCTCATGATCTGCATCTTCACACACTCTTTGGTTCTAAAAGCATCTACAAAATTTTCTTTTATATGATTTCTATGGAAAAGGCTCTTCTTAATTTAAATTTTCTTAATCGCCTTTGTTTTGATTAAAGAAATTTTTTATATAAAAAATATTATTATCAAAATAAAAAACATAAAATGAATTTAAAATACAAAGATATTTACTAAAATTGGAAAATTGATTTTTAATCTAGTATTATAATGGTACATTTTTTTTTTCCTTTCTAAATAATAATAAATAAATTAGTTTACATTGGTTAGAAAACAAGAGTTGTTAGAATAACTAAGGTAATTAATTATGAAACATCTCACTTTGTTAATAAAAAAAAATAACTAAACAATACAACTTTATCAATATTAATTATAAAAAGAATTAATATATAAATTAAAATATAATATCATTGTAAAAAAAACAATGTAACAGATTCCTTAAGCATGGAGATTCTTAATATGTAATAGAATTTTGTTACAATACCATGGTTTATCAATATCATTTGCTAAAAAAATTATAACATATATATAATATATATATATATATATATATATAGATATATATATAATATATATATATATTATACTTTTTTTTTAACTAAAAGGAAAAAAAATGAGTGTCACCCACTTACTTGTGGACACAATTCTTTTACAGAAAATATTATCAATAAATCTCAACCTTTCATTTATGAATATTAGTAAGAATATTGTAGAATGTTCCATGAAGGTTAAATCTCTACCTTTCACCTCAGAATTATTAATAATTAAATTAAAATTCTGGAAGTGCTTATTTCAAAATAAACACACCTACCAATGCAATAATCAATTTTCCCATTGTTAAAACATTAACACATGATCACCAACATTTGCAGAAATCCATATTGGTTCGTAGAAGAGTTTTCACATATTACTCTGTAAAAGAGTTTTTAGAATTAAAGATGTCACAAAACAAAGTTGTTAATCTCTTTCACTAAGCAGATTTCTATATATCAACCTACCAATGAATCTTGACAATTTTTCCTTTCCAAATATATCATTGCTTATTTGGAAAAAAAAATAATCATTATCATCACCATCGTCATCATTTCGCTATTAAACTAAACACTAAATTGATGTTTTACATTAATTATTTTTGGGACAAATGACTTATTTTACTGTTGGTCGTGATTTTAAATTTGTTATTCTTGAAATAATTTTACATTAATTATTTTTGAGACAAAAGATTTACTTTAATTTTGGTAGTGATTTGAATGTTAAAATTTATAAAAATGTATATATTCTATTTCTCTAAATGTGAAATTGTGAATTCTTAATAAAAAATACATGTTCTTAACCATCACCACGAACATTAACACTATCCATATTCTCTTATTTTTCATTGTGCTAAAATGATTTTAAGCAAGAAGGTACAGTGATGCGTGGTTCGAGGGTAAAGTCATATAGGCAAAGCTCGGGGAGACCGAAGTTCAAATCTCATTGAGTACAATGACCTGCTGTGTTGGCGGCTAGAGGGGCGGATTCCCCTTTCCAGTTGAGTCTGCGCTTGCTAAAATCATAGGAACTTGGTATACCCGACTTGCAGGTGGTTGGTTATGCTCTTGGTGTTATAGTGGTAGCTATGATGTTTGATCCTAGGTCTCCCCTAACTTAGGCTGGCAGTTACCGATTCACCCTGTCTTAAAAAAAATGATTTTAAACCAGAAAGCAATGAAATTCATGGTTCATGCACCTGTGTTCTGCTCCAAGAAAGTTTCAGAAAGAACTGTGTTCTGCTCCAAGAAAGGTGATTTTGTTGGCTGGGACTCGCGTTATACCAGCGTTCAGATCTACCGGAATATTTCGGCCTCCCTGTGAATCGCCCTCCATATTTCAACCTTGTGCAACATTACAATGAAAGAACATCAGGTCAAGAAAGTGGTCACATACCTTTGACGAAGCAGCTATACAGAAATCTGGTGAAAATTGAAGTTTTAAGGTCACACAAATTTCCAACCAGCATTACATGTCACTCTATGTTACCAGAAACGGGAAACGGGAAACGAAACGAGAAACGAAAACGAGACGAGAAACGGAATTCAGAGGTTTCGCATTCAAGAAACGAGGAGAGAGAAAAAATAAGAAAATATAAAGAAAACATAAAACAAAACATTCATTTACATAGCTGAAAAATGTAATCATCCCATTTATGATTTACCCATAATGGATTAGTGTGTATGGCCAGATGCCGGGCCGAATATATGACCCTGCTCCAATGCTAGGGAGATACAACAGTGGACTCGTATGACCTCCTACAATGCAGGGAGATATAACAGTGGATTATAGCCTGCTCCAAATTAGTAACTTCTAACATTAAAAATCTTTGTGGGATTGATGTTGGGTGTAGAGTTTGGGTTGATTTATGCTATTTGAGTTATAAAAACTATAGCTTTATCGGAAAAATGGGAGATAATGGAAAATACATGGGAAATGCCACAAATCCTGATTGTAAATAAGCTTGGGTCCAAATTGGCAATTGAAGCGACATGTGCAATGAAACTATGTGCTTTCAATCAAACTATAGATTCCCTGTCTGAGAATATTAGTGTAATCGCTCAAATCGTCGTTAGACATTCTTCAATGTGCATTGTTGAAAATACACACCCCAAACCACCTCCAAACAGGTAATGAAAGTTAAATTTTGAGTGCTGACCATGAAGACCAGAGTGCAGGGGAATAGACTCTGGATATACCTGCACAGCAAGGGTAACTCTTTTTGCTTCTCATCTTGATCGTTTCAAAACCAAATTCACTCAGAAGACAATCAATGTATCGTTATTTCAAAATGAACTGGTAATCAAACTTAGAAGAAGGTTATGGAATCCGGATCATAGTGTACATTTCTTAGCACAGACTGAACACGGGATGGCTGTTTTGCTTGCCAAAATGCAAATGCAAGTACAACCCAATTCTTCAATGGGTTTATTATAATCCTTTGTATGGCCGTCTCTTCCACGACATTTTTAGGTGCTGACCATGAAGACCAGAACGGACGTAGAAAACGGCGTTTTCCGTCCCGTTCCGTTTCTTGTGCGTTCTTTTCCAGAAACCCTTGCTACCGTCCCGTTTCTGGTAACATAGATGTCACTTCAAAGCTTCAGACATTATCATATATTCCGTTGTAGAGCTCCATGTCATTAAATCTACGTTTCATATAAAGCACTCACCATCAAATTAGGATCTCTAGCAGAAGTGGTTAGGGCCGAGCGAGAGAAACTTCGGAATGTAAAGTTCTGGATCTGTAAATCCAAAGGGCTACATTCCACAGTTTGTCTCTCTCGGCCCTTACCACTAGTGGGAGAGTTCAGAAATTGAGCGTTTAGGTTCTACCAGTGCAGGGAATAAATAATAAGAATAACTGACAACTTGCACTAAATGAAATCAATATCAGGGGAATGACCCCACTCCATGTTCGTCCAATTAAGGCGCTGAAATATTGAATTCCATGGGTAGGGATAATCATGACAGTCAACCGCTCAAATGGCAGATTGTTCAACATTTTGCATTATTTTCTTTACACTTTTCACAATTATGGATTGGCCAGCGCTATTAAAGGCAGAGACAAATGCGCTGGCCACCCACAGAGCCATGCATATATTTAATATGGTTTTAATGGTGTCATGCAGGTGGAGGTGGTCCAACTTGGGGGTTTCATTTAGCTAAAGTAACCCTTTGAACGTCTGAGATATCTATGATAAAGTAATAAACTTTCCAGGGAATCAGGTTAAAAATGAAGTTTGCATAGAATTTGAACGTCTGAGAGGTCTATGATGGAATCAAGTAAAAAATGAAGTTTAAACTAAATTGTTGCAATATTGATTTACAGTTAAAAATTTATATTTTTGAAGAGTTAGTGTTTTTAGGAAGTGATACGATATAAATTAGGAAGTGTAAAAGTAGAAGCCTAGAATAATATGTATTATTGAATTGTATTAGAATAATTCAGAGAGCTATATTTTTAAAGAATAGCACATTTATTTTGTAGATTAATGTTGACCAACTTAACCTATGATGAATTGAGCAAAACTAAATCAAATTCAATATTTTTAAAGAATAGCACATTTATGTTGTAGCTTAATGTTGGCCAACTTAAACTATAATGAATTGAGCAAAACTAAATCAAATTTATCTTTGTCTTCTTTGCTTCTTTAAGATGTCTTTTAAGAAATAGTTATAGAAGGTTCAACTTATGTAATGATAGAACCTGGATATGGTTGAATCCCTTGACATTTTTAAAGAATAACACATCTATGTTGTAGCTTAATGTTGGCCAGCTTAAACTATGATGAATTGAGCAAAACTAAATCAAATTCAATCTTTGTCTTCTTTGCTTATTTAAGGTGTCCTTTAAGAAATAGTTATAGAAGGTTCAACCTATGTAATGATAGAACTTGGATATGGTTGACTCCCTTGACATGGTTTTCATTGAATTGGATGTGAACAACCTTGTAACAACTCAATGTTAATTGGCCTTGTGCAATAAGAAATCACACACATGCAACAAGTATTTTTCCCAAGGAAAGCAAACTACTAAAAACTCCAATGTTTGCTTGCATTAAATCAGAAGAATATAGATGTATTACAATTTCTTTGCTCAATTGAACACAACTTGCAAGTGCATAACCTATCTCTCTGCTCACTGAAAGGCTTTGACCCAGAGTTAGTCAAGATTTTCCTCTACTTGAGCTCCTATTTTCTTGCGCAGTTCCTTGAGGAATTAGGCCCCTATTATTTAGGAAATTCCCGCAACACCTGTACACTCAAGACTAGTCTACAACTGATGTTACATTGTCTTGGAATCTCCACCAAGCCCGGGGAGCTTGAATTCTCTACATGCACTAGTTATTTTGGGTTGATTAACCAGTTAACTGGATGATCACTGAGTTTGATTAAAGTCTCACTCCTTAACTGACCTTCCACTAATTCCTCCAAAAGTTGGAACTAGTTTAACTAAAAACAACCTGAGATAATTGACCTTGATTACTACAAATTAGCAATCACACATGTTGAACTGAACTCTAACTCCTCCAACTCGAATTTAATGAGTAAACTGGGTGACACAAGCCATGTCACACAAGTTAACATTATCCAAGTTGTTTGTCGATGTGGAAATTCAAGTTTTTTCAATCTAATCAAGGCAAAATCAAATTGAGAATTTCTTGTTGCATTTTTCAACACTCCCTCTTAACAAGAAAGGGATTATCAACCACCCCTATCATGCACCTGTGGAACTCAAACTTTCCTCTTGACAAGGCCTTTCTCAAAATGTCAACATCTTGTTCCTCTATCGGAATGTACTACAACAACATTATTTGCCTCTGCACATAATCCACGTAAATGGTGTCTCCTGGATATATATATATATATTATATATATATATTATATATATATATATATATATTATATATTATATATATATATATAAATATAGTATGCATGCTTGGATTGACCTGAAAAACAAGATTCTTAGAGAGATTTGATGCAATTATGATTATCACAATAGACCACAGTTGGATCCATCATCTAACGTAACAATCTAACAAGTATCTTGTTCATCCAGATCACCTCGCATGATGATTTTCTTGCAACCATGTATTATGCTTCTTTCGAGCTGAGTGCCACAGATCTTTGCTTCCTGTTGTACTAGGAAACTGCTGCGAACCCAACACTGAAAATTCCACTTGATGTATTCTTTCAGTCTGATGGACTGCCTGCCCAATCTACATCTGTGAAGCCACACAATTTCACTCCCTTTGTCTATTTGTACCATAGTCCAAATTGGTTAGTGCGTTTGAGGTACTATAGAACATGCTTAGTTGCCCTCCAAAATAATTTGGTTGGCCTAACTGTAACATGGTTCAGCTATTTGTCTGTATAACACATATCTAGTTGTGTGTTCACAACGTACATCAGTGAACCCACTAGTTGCCAATAAATGGTAGCATCCACTTCCTCACCTGAAGTGGCATCCTCCTTCCTCTAGTTGGTTGCTAGAGGTGTCTCCATGGGTTTTCAACTCTCCATGCAGAACCTCTGTAGTATCTCATTTGCATACTTTCCTTGAGAGACAAACAATCCCCCATATCCTTGCCATACTTCCAAGCTAAGGAAGTAGTGCATGAGACCCATGTCCTTCATTTCAAATTCTCTCGCAAGGTCCTCCTTGTAAGATTTGATCAGTTGTTCATCACCAGTTAAAATTAAGTCATCAACATATAAGACATAATCAATAATTTACCTTTTACCAAAATATGATAGAGGTTTCCATTTGCTTCACTTTTGGTGAAGCTCAAACCGGTGAGATAACTATTGATCCTGGTTTACCATGCATGAGTGCTTGCTTGAGACCGTACAAAACTCGCTTAAGTCTACACACATGAGACTCTCAATCAAAAGTATCAAAGAATTCTATTTGCTCGATGTACACCTCCTCCTCAATAATTCCATTGAGGAATGTTGTTTTTACATCCATCTGGTGGATCTTCCACCCCATATGCGTAGCCAGAGCAAGAATTGATCTAATGGATTAGTACCTTGTTACAGGTGTAAAGGTCTCATCATAGTCAATTCCTTCAACTTGATAATACCCCTTAGCCACAAATATGACCTTGTACTTCTTTATGCTTCTGTTTTTTTCCTGCTTAACCTTGAAGATCCATCGCAAACCCACAACTGATTTATCTGCAAGTCCTGGGACCACTTACCAAACATTGTTATTTATAATGGATTTGCATTCCTCCAGCATTGCATCAACCCATACAGGTTTCTCTACTGCTACCTCGAAATAGGATGGCTCAGTCCCTACAAGCCCAGTCATTAGAGCCATGTAGCTAGTGTACTGATCTGACAACCTTCTCTTCTCGTGCTAATTTGAAGGAGAACCCACATTCTCCCTCACATCTTGCAAAAGTCTCTCAACCTCCTTGGTTCCTCTTCATCCTTCTCTGGATGGTTCTGCTTGAGTGGCTATCTCCACTCTCTGCTCCTCAATTTGTGGTTTCTCACAACTTCTTGAGGTTCCTCCTTTGGAGCTGAAATCTTATCTTCTGGTGGGATCTGAAGCTCCCTCTCAAGAGAGCCTTGCATCACTTTCTCCTCATCAAATTTGACATCCCTTTGCACAACTGTCATTTTGAGGGATGGAAAGTACACATGATAGTTGTGGGGAGTTTCTTTGTAACCCAAAAATACCCCCAATTCTGTTGTCAGCTCTAGTTTCTTCCTTGATTCTTTGGAGACATGGTATTATACATAGGCTACAAAGATCTTGAAGTGTGACATGTCCGTCTTTCTCCCTGAGAAAGCCTCCTGTGATGTAATCATGCCCAAAACCTGATGAGGACTTTAGTTCTACAAATAGACTGTTGTGTTGCATGCCTCGGTCCACAAGTGCAGAGGTAGGCCTTGTTCATGCAACATCGCCCTTGTTGTTGTCGCAATGCTATAATTATTTCTCTCAGCCACCCCATTATGTTGTGGGTTGTGGGGTGTTGTCAACTCTCGTTGAATGCCTCCTTTTGCACATAAATTTTTTAAATTCATTCGACACATACTCACCTCCATTATCTCTCCTAAGAGCATTCACCTTCTTACTAGTTTCTTTCTCAATCAATGCCTTAAATTCTATGAACTTGGAGAATGTCTCATCTTTCTTCTGCATGAAGAAGATCCAACACTTCCGTGAGAAGTCATCAATAAAAATGACAAATGTTTTGTGCTTGGCAGTGGAGGCTGTTGAGAAAGCTCCATAGAAATTAGAGTGGATCCTTTCTAGGACTTCATGTGCTTTACTGTACCGATCATGGAATGTGGAATTTGTGTACTTCCCCAAAGTATATCCTTTGCATGCATCCTACTACTCAAATGATCTTTGGGGAGGCATGTGATTATCTATTGCATGATCTTCTAGGCGTCACGATGCAAATGGCCAAGTCTTTTGTGCCAAAGTTCAATGACATCGCAACGCTACACCTTCTCCACCTTTGTACTTAATGCAACACAATATTCCACATCTAGCTTATATAATTTCCTCACACGAACCTTGATTTGCTTCACCTATCCCATGGTTATGTGTCTCAGGAATTCCTTTCGTTTGTTGAATATCACATAAGAAATATGGTATTCCAAAACTGAAACAAATACGATATTTTTTTGTAGGCCCAGAAAAAACATGACATCCTTGAGCTTGAGGGGGGAGCCCGACTCCCTCTAAAAGGTGATTGTACCAATATCAGTTGTGCCATATCTTTCGTCGTCCCCCATCTTGATGTGCATCTGCAAATATTTTTCTTCCAGGTCACTGAAAAAGTCTCTACAACTTGTCATATGGAACGATGCACCTGAGTCCAAGTACCATACGTTCCCCATAATTGTGCTAGCCATGCACATAATGAGGGTAAATTCAATCCTGATTTGTGAAGCCAAGGCTTCACCCACTCCTCCTCCTGAGATCTTCCTTCTTTCCTTTTTGTGTGGACACTTTGTGGCATAGTACCTGAATTAATGCAATAAAAGCATTTAATTTTGGACAAATCCTTCTTGTTTCCCCCTTGATTGGATTCTGGTTTGGATTGAGATTTCTTCCCTTTTCCCTTATTTTCCTTTCTAGCCAATGCAAAATTTTCTTCATCCTTGAAATTGAATGAATTCTCATCTCTGGTATTCCACCTTATTTCCTTCTGTACCAAATTGGACCATAAGTTATCCCAATTCGGTAGTTTCTCCCTCCCATTCACTAAATCTTGATAGCTATGCCAACTCTTAGGAAGGCCTAGAATGGCTAGGTTTACCACATATTTTATAAGGACGTTAACACCGACCCCGCCAAGTTCATCACGACACTATGTAAACTTGCTCAGATACTGCAGATTTGTTTCATTCCCCTGCATCTTGATACTTCAAAGTTTATCTTTGAGCACCAACTTCCTATGGTCACTATTACTCTCAAATAGTTCTCTCAGTGCTTTCCACATTTCAAATGAAGTTTCTTTTTCATGGATATTTAAGACAATGTGATCCCGTACTCCCTCCAAGATTATTCTCCTCAACTTAGCTACATCTTTTTTCCACTGAGCAAGGTTTCGAGCGTCAGATGTTTGTGTTTTTTTCAACATCTGATTTGATGTATTCTAGCAATCCATTATCATCCAATACTACCTCCATACACACTTCCATGCAACAAAATTAGAGGTGCCTTCCAAGGCATACTCTAGCCTTAGTACATTGAAGGTCATCTTCTCAGCTCTGAAGAAATCCTACTGCACTGAGCTCCAAATTCGAACCTCTTGAGAACAACTTCGAATTCTTGCTCTAATGTGAATCCTACTTTGATACCATGTAGAAATTACGATCTAGATTTGCAGCTACTCATGAAGTTTTAATAAAAATCACAAGTCACAAACCTAGTCTACTCATCTGTGAAAAGTAATTCACAATCTAGAACAAAAATTATAGACATGAAATAAAAGATCATACACATGCAACAAGTATTTTTCTCAAGGAAAGAAAAATACTAAAAACACTAATGTCCGCTTGCATTAAATAAGAAGAATAGAGATGTATTACAATTTCTTTTCTCAACTAAGCACAACCTGTAAGTGCATAACATATCTATCTGCTCACTAAAAGGCTCTGACCAAGAATTAGTCAAATATTTCCTCTGTTTGAGCTCCTATTTTCTTGTGTTGTTCCTTGAGGAATTAGGTCTTATTATTTAGTAAATTCCTCAAATTTATTTCGCATTTCCTTTAGGTTGATCCTCTAATTGCATGTAACAGATGTACACTCAAGACTAGTCTACAACTGATGTTACACTGCCTTGGAATCTCCACCAAGCTTGGGAAACTCGAATTCTATGCATGCACTATTTATTTTGGGCTGATTGACTAGTTAAATAGACAATCAATGAGTTTGAATGAAGTCCCACTACTTAACTGACCTTCCACTAGTTCCTCCAAAAGTTGGAACTAGTTTATCTGAAAACTGACCTTGATTGCTACAATTAGAAATCACACATGTTGAATTGAACTCTAACTCCTCCAACTTGAATTTACTGAGTAAAATGGGTGACACAAGCCATGTCACACAAGTTAACATCATCCAAGTTGTTTGTTTATGTGGAAATTCGAATTTTCTCAATTTAATCAAGGCAAAATCAAATTAAGAATTTCTTGCTGCATTTTCAACATTGAACTTGCGCACTATACCAATTCCATGACGAGGAACTTATTTTCTTGCAAATTCTAGATAATTTCATTTCATTGTGTTAACTCCTTTGGAGTTCATTGTCCAAAATTAAATCCACATCTAACACTTCCTAATATTTAGGATTCAACTCATCCATGGTACATATGGTCTAATGGAAGCCCTCATTATCTTCCAACTTCAATGTTCAAATACCTTTAGTAGATCAACATTTAAAATTGAATATATGCCTATAGAAGGAAAAAGATCTAATTGAAATGCATTTCTACCCACTTTCTCTATGTTGAGGCTTTATTATTGATTGTTTTTAGTTTCTTTTTATTTTTCTTGAACACTCTATCATGCTTATAATTGCCATGTTTGGAGGTGTATCTCAGTTGAGACTCTTTCGAAGCCTTATACCCCTATGCATGGCTTTGCAAAATATTGCACAAAATTAATCGACTTATCTTGCTTATGTTTGTTAGCTAATCTTGTGTTCAAGTAAACCAAATAAAACAGGGTTTGTGGCATAAATCTAAGACAAACCTCAAAAGAAAAAGTTTTATCAAGCCATGAACCTTCTTGTTAAACACAAGTTGAATATATTGTTGGATTTCCTCCCACAGCCTTGGATACGTTTCGTTATATAGACTAAGGAAGCAATTGCACCAATTTGTAATTAGCGACTTCATTTTTTCCATATATTTGTGGATGAAATGTAGTGCTATAAGTTGGAGTTTATCAAAGACTACAATTTGGTTCAAAAGTGGTTGAGAAACCTATTATTTCTATCCAATAAATTAAATGTAGGCAATATGAAATACCCTTATTAATATGCAATGAATAATTTCATTACTTCTTATCCTATACTATAGTTCTAAAAGGAATACACATGGTCATCTTGTTCAATCTATTAAGAACCACAACATCGTAGTTATAACTTTTCCTTGTCTCTAGAACTCTTTCAATAAAATATAATGGTACACCTTAAGGGTCTAGAGGGTGCAATATGAGGAGTAAACACATCCAATTTTCTATTTCTTAGTATAGAGATGATACATATCACACATCCCTTCATAAATATCTTGATATATGCTTGTGTATGTTACCAATTCAAAATAGTATTATAGGTTGGTGAAGGTATTGTGCACACTTAAATTCTTCAAATTCATTGGACTATACATTTTCCTAAAAGGAAAAAAAAAATATTATGCAATTATTCCACTTTATATAGGTATTTTCACAATGATAAAGTATATTATATTGTTAATATATAAGTAGTTGTCCTATGGCCCATCCACCTCACCAACACAAATAGTCATAGTATTAATGTCTAAAGTCTTTGTAATTCTTTGTCAACTTGAGTTGAAAGCTTCATGATCTTGATTTCAATTTGGTTTCAAAGCTTGGTTTCTTGGTTTACTTGCTTATAATACTAAGATTAATATCCAATAGAGGAATCAAGAGCACTAAAACTATAACATACCCTATTTTTGTCCATGTTTTTTGTAATATTAATTGTGGCTAAAACACTAGTGTGGGGAACCAAGTGTGGCTAGAACTCTATTTAAACATTTGTTATTTATTGATTAAAGTTAATTAAACTAACCAAAGGATGGAAAACCCATAGATCCTTAGTATGAGGGAAGTTGCCTATGTAGCCATGACCCAACTGAATTTAATGCCAGTAGCACTTGAAATTGGGAAATTCCATTACATGATAGATTTTCATTATGATGCAATTAGGGGTGTCAAATTGAGTTTTCCAACTTGATGATAATTGTTAAGAGATTAGATTTGGGAAATGGATGTATTATTATTATTTATAACATTTTAATAGAAACACATGGCTAAAAACTAATTTTCTTAACCATAATTGAGAATATTTGTATTAAATAAATTCTTCTTTCGAGCTAAAAAGAATCTACAGTTACATCAAGAGATGTTTTTGGGCTAGCTTTATCATATCAAACTAGAGGTCTGCCTTTTGTATGGTATAAAAACACAACTACAACATGTATTACATTCATGGTGGTATATATTATGTAGAAAATGCCCAAAATATAACATATTTTGACTTGCATTATTAGTACTTAAGAGTAGGGTTGTTGACGCAACCTGGGGGTGGAACAGGTTGTGAAGAAGAAGCTTCATGATTTGAAATAGGGAAAGTAAGAGGAGGAGAGAATAAATATAGTATTAAAGAATGAGACATAGTACCGTGCTAGCCAAAGAGTTTCAATTCCTCAATTTGTCACTTGACTAAGCTAATTTCATCCTCCATATTTTGAGGTTGCTCTCTCTAGCTCATCAATATGTTCATTGTGGTGGACGATTTGGCTTCCAATTTAGAATATTGTAGTTGGAAATGAACCATATGGTTAAAGATTATAAATTTCAATAGAGGGGTAGTATTGATTTTTTTTTTTTTCGTGTGTAATTCTACTTTACCATTCCCAAATGCAAATCCACAATGATTCCATTGAGCAAAAAGAAACCTAATAGAAAACAATATTGAGCCTATATCTCGCCCTCCTCCAATTCGTTAGTAAATGAGGCATTAGAATTTGGGGAAATTTGGAGAACCAAGCCAAACAAAGGTAACATCGAATTCAAAAGATGCTTTTCCTCCTCCCAGTTCTTATATGGATTGAAGAAATAAAAAGAAACCAAGCATGTATGATATGAAGGCATCATTGTATCTTGGTAAGAAGAGATCATTATACAAATCTTACATGAATTAGCAGGATATGCACACTACTAGGGCATATATTTTAAGAACGGGAGGAGAGAGTGCATTTTATGTCAAAATGATTGGGAATGTAAGAGATGGATGCTATCTTTCCACGTGAGCCATGATGCTTCCAAGTGCTCGGAGATGGAAACTCCCATGTTCTTGATTCAATGGGTTGGGGAATAAAGTCCCCTTCCATTAATTATTAATGTGACTTCCAAGAGTTCTTATTGCCAAGTCTGTTGATTTATCATCTTGATGATTATTTTGTTTAAGAACATGAAAGGCCTGAATTTCAAAGACTCTACTTAGGGAAAGAAATATAATTTTGAAACTTGCTTGATGATAAGTGTGAAATCTCAAAGTGGTTGTCTCTTTGATTCCTTGTAATGTTGCATAAACTTATGCTTGGTTGTTTGTGGTTTCATCCAAGCTCTAGCAAATGACTAATTCTTCTTGTCCTTGACTAAAAACTATTAATAATAATTGTTTAATTTTTTTTTTAAATAACATTTTTTAAATAATTTTTTATATAATTTATATAATATCATATTTTGTAATTACTTATCATTTAAATTTTTATAATAAATTTTTATTTTGATATTTCTAAATAAATTTAATTAATAAAAAATATTAATTAAAATATAACATTTTAATTAAATATTTAATTAAAAATACTTAAATTGGATGATGAAATATAATAATAATAAATAATAAATATTAAATTAAATAATAAAAATAAATATGATTAATAAAACTTATAAAAGAGTAACCTGCGTGCGCGTTCTGCAGCCCTCGAGAACCCTGAGGCACGCTCATTGCGCGTCTTGCAAGCAGCGAGCTTGCCCACTCTCAGCCGATCTGAACCCTGCGGTCTTCTGCATGCAGTGGTTGGGCTGCTTCATGGACCAATCTGCTGGATTTTGACACTCCCGCTACTGGGGATTGAATCTATGGAGGGGTTGGGCTCTCCTCAGGTGGCTCCCCCTCCCCCGCCGGTTACGCCTGCTGAGGCCTTCTCCCAGCTCTTGGCGGGTCTCCCAAAGAAGAAAATAGTAGAAGCTGTGAAGTTTGTTAAAAAACTAGATGATATTCTGGTAATCTCTCTTCCTCCAGAAACCCCGATCCAAGTTGCTCTGTCGCTAGCTGAACGGGCTCTCATCGGCCAGTTCACAGGGATATGGTCATCTCCAAAATCCACTGAGAGTTGGGTCATCAGAAACTGGGCGTCGCTAATCAAAGAAAATGTCACCTCATACTTTCTGGGGAGAGGATACTTCCTCTTCGAATTCACATCAAAGGAAGAGAAAGACCTGATCTTCCAAAACGACCCCTACTTCATGGGCCCTTAGGGTTTGTATCTGAACAACTGGACCCCGGACTTCGATCCGACAGTTGATGTACCCAAAGCTGTCCCGGTGTGGGTCAGACTTCCAGATCTTCCAGTACACTGCTGGAACTGGGACTCACTGAGACACATTGGAAATGCCCTGGGGAAATTCATAGACCGAGCAAATAATAAAGACCAGTATGACTATGCTAGGATCTGCGTAGAGGTTGATTTGGAGGTGGGACTACCAGAGGCCATCACAATAAAGGTCGGAAGTTGGACGCATTTACAGAAACTGGATTATGAACAATTGCCCTTCAAATGCCGGAAATGCCATGTTTATGGACACTTCGCCAGAGATTGCCCGATCAACAATGAGCCTGCGCAAGGGAAGGAGGACGGATGGAATCAAGTCAAGAGATCCAAACCACACCCTAAGAATCAGAAACTGGGAGGCCCTAATGGCAAAGGGCCTCATCAGTCTACTGCTCACTAGATCCCGACCAAGACTGCGCCAGAAAACAAGTTCGACCCTCTGAGCTTGCAAACAGAGGGCACCCAGGAGATCGAGGTACAAAAGGAGACAGAAATGACTCAGGAGACCGAGGTTCATAAAACAGCTCCTTCAAGAAAAGGTACCCCCTCAGCCTCCCCCAAAGGAGCTAATATTGAAGATCCCAAAGACAAGATTTTAGAAGAGGAGGAAGAAGAACAAGAATTTGAAGAATCAGAAGAGGAAGGGGAAATAGGAGAGTCCCAAACCTCGGTAAGAAGATCTATAAGAGGCCAGAAAACGGACAGGGAAAAAGGGAGTAGTAGACCTACAAAGAAAAACTTTAGGGTAGCCAACCAACCTTGGAAAAACTACTAGCTCCAAAATCAAATATGTTGAAAAGCCAGATCCAAGGCTCCAAGGGAGCCCACCAGAAACACAAATAATTAAGATCATCTCCTGGAATTGTAGAGGTATGGGGAGCAAAGCTAAGGAAGAAGCTATCAGAAACTTAATCAGAACATAGACTCTAGACATACTTCTAGTCCAGGAGACAAAGCTGGAAGACATGGTCTTCCTTCAAATAAGCAAGAAACTCTGGTTCAAAAGTGAAGCAAGAACAATCTCTGCCCAGGGAGCCTCGGGAGGAATCAACACTTTATGGAACATGAGCAAATTTGCAATCCTATTTGAGGCTAGAAATACCCACTGGTTGCTGCTGAAAATGCAGAACCTAGACACCAAAGAAATTTTTTGTCTTTTTAATGTTTACTCTCCAGTCAATGTTGGGGAAAAAAAGAACTGTTGGGGCTCCATAAGGCAACAACCAGATTTGACAAACATGGAAAATACAATTATAGCTGGAGACCTCAATCTCATTCTCCATTCATCCGAAAAAAGGGGAGGCAACATAGTACGTGATCCAGTAAGGGAATGGGTGGAGGACATTTTGCAGGACTGGGACATGCTGGATATCAAACCCTCTTCGGTAAGTACTCTTGGTCTAATAAAAGAATGGGCCCTAGCCATATTGCTGCCAAGCTAGATAGATTCTTTATTCAAAGCTCCATCTTGCTGCTAGGCCTAGAACAAAGAATGCATATTCTTCCTAATAGCATATCGGACAATAAGCCCATTAAACTAGAGCTTCTAGCTCATCTTGATTTGGGTCCTATCCCATTTCGTTTTAGCCCGCTCTGGATAAAGGAGCCAGACTTCATGCAAATTGTCAAGGATTGCTGGAATCAGTCAGTCAAAGGTTCACCTTTCTATATCTGGGAAGAAAGCTCAGAAGGGTAAAAGGAGCTCTCAAAAGATGGGCCAAAACTCTCTCTAATCTGGCTACAAACAGAAAATCCATGAAAGCCACGCTTGCCTCCCATCAAAAGCGTATGGAGAATGATACAATCACTAAGGAGGGGCTAGAATAAGAATCTCATCTTCAGCAGTGCTATCACAACACTTGCTTAGCTGAAGAAGAATATTGGAGATTAAAATCCCAAAATCTCTGGCTCAAAGCAGGGGATAGGAACACTGCCCTTTTTCACAAACAAGCCCAGGCAAGGAAATGTTTTAACACTATCTCGGAGATCAAAGAGGACAATGACATTCATAAGGATTTTGAGTATATAAAGAAAGCAACCTTTTTACACTTCCAAAGCCTGTATAGTGAGAACAAAGATCCGAATCAATATTGAGATCTACTAGATGTTGTACCTTCTGTAATATCTCAACGAACAAAGGAAACTCTTGAGGCCAAAATCTCTAAAGATGAAGTGAAAAAAACCCTCTTTGATATGGATCCGGATAAGGCCCCTGGGCTGGATGGCTTCTCGGCCAGATTTCTCCAAGATTGCTGGCCGATTATAGAAAAGGATATTCTAAAAATGGTGCAAAAATCTCAGAATACTCAGAAAATAGGAGGCAGCACAAACTCTTCCTTCTTAGCCCTTATCCCCAAGGAGAAAGGTGCCAACATCTTCAGCAGATTTCGTCTGATCTTCCTATGTAACACTGGATACAAATTAATCACCAAAATAATTGCAAACAGATTGAAGCTCATCCTACCCAAAATAATCCCCGAGAACCAAGGAGGCTTCATCCAAGGAAGGCAGATCGTGGACAACTTCATTCTCGTCCAAGAGGCAATTCACTCAAGTCTTCTCCGTAAAGAGCAAGGTATGTTAATTAAAATTGATTTAGCCAATGCTTTTGATCGAGTACATCATAGCTTTCTTTTAAATGTTATGAGTAAATTTGGGTTTGGAGAAAATTTCATTAAATGGATCCGGGCATGCATCTCGGAGCCATGGATCGCCCCTCTAGTGAATGGAAGAGCCACTGACTTTTTCAAAGCTTCGAGAGGACTTAGACAGGGGTGTCCTCTATCCCCTCTGCTATTTGTCATCCAAGCTTCTGTCCTCAGCTTCCTGTTAAACAAAAAGATGCAAGATCAAGACATCAATGGATTGTGTATTGCAAGAGGGGTAAAAAACATAAATCATGCCTTGTTCGCGGACGACACTTTGTTGCTGGGACCTGCCACGCTCACCTCTGCATCAAAATTCAAAGTGGTTTTGGATGACTTTAGTAAGGCCTCAGGCAGCGCTGTAAATAAGAGCAAATGCCACATATACAACTAGAATATTACACCCAGGGTGTTATCTGATATTTCTAGATGTTTGGGCTTCACAACCTCTTCCACATGGTCTTCTTTCAAATACCTGAGACTACCTATTCACCGTAAGAAACCTACAAGAAAAGACTGGCTCCCACAACTGGAAAAATTCAAGTCAAAAATACAAGCGTAGGGCTACTCTTGGCTAAATACTGCTGGAAAATCAGTTTTAATTAAATCAGTGCTTATCAATCTCCCATTATTCCAATTCACAGGGCTTCTTGCTCCGGTAACCATCATAAAAAAAATGGAAGAATGTATTCGGAGGTTCTTCTGGAAGGGAGGAAAACAAAACGAAAATAAGATTCCTCTTATTAGCTGGGAAACCATTACCAAGCCTTTGTGGGAGGGTGGCTTAAATTTTAAAAATCTCTGCCAACAGAATGTGGCAATGGCAGCAAAGATCATATGGAAAACCATTGCCCCCAATCTGGGCTGGGCTCAAGTGGCTTTTTGGAAAAAATATTTCAGGGGATCCCGTACCAGATTTATGGACAATGTTACTCAAAGGCCTAACTCGGCATTCCTGAAGCTGTATGCTAAAGCTGCCCCTCTAATTATAGTGCACTCCTATTGGATTCTAGGTAATGGTAAAAAGGTCAGCATTTGGACGGACAGAACCATGAATAAAGAATCAGTTGAAAACAGAGCCTCCATTAACACGCTGCGTTGCTGGATGGACAGAGAGGGACTGCGCACGCTGTGGGATATATCACTATGGAACAATGATATCTGGGCAGGTTGGAAACGCATCGAGGTGCCAGAGCAATTGATAAATGAATGGGCCACGTTACTTGACTGCTTGCACGAAATGGCGCCCACGCATATGAGGAAAAGAGATCAGAAACGATGGGGAACGAGCATCGGAGGTTACGCAGTCTCCCTCGGGTATATCAAATTGAACGAGCGACCATATGTTCCCCCCAATCCAGCTCCATGGCGAGGTGTATGGCGCAGTCCTTCATGGCCCAAAATTGACCTCTTTTCCTGGCAGCTCTGCCACGACAAAATCCTAACCTATGACATCTTTCATAAGAAAGGTTTCTATGGCCCCTCCATCTGCTCATTGTGCAGTGAGAACGCAGAGTCAACAGTCCATTTGATTCTTGAGTGTAACTTCTCCAAGCAGGTATGGACTTCACTTATTCAAAATCCGGATCCAAATTTCAAGCTCCCTTGCACCATGATGGATCTCTTTTCAAACTGGGCAACCAGATACCCTGGCCCAGCTCCTAAAAACCAGATCATTAGAACAACATGGGCAGTCCTCCCAAAGATCATAATTAGCTGGCAGATATGGCTTGAACGCAACAGAAGAATCTTCAGAAATACAAAGCAGAATCACAAGATTTTCGAAAACAAAATCAAATGCCAAATCAAGGAGTGCTTAGCGGATAAAAAATATGACTCCAATCTCAGTCAACAGGACATCATTTGGGGATTGATTCTAGGCCTTCAATTCCAACCAGCAGTCAGAAACGCCTCAATCATTAAAGACTGGCAAATAAGGAAGTTTGAAAGTGACTTTCAAGTCTGGATCAGAAAGCAAGCAAGACACTTCCTCTTTTTTGACGGGGCAGCAAAGGGTAATCCGGGCAAAGCTGGAGCAGGAGGTGTTGTTTTAAACCCAATAGAGAAAAAATCCACTCCTATGCTTGGGGTCTTCGATATTCTTCCAGCATTCAAGCGGAGGCCTTAGCCCTCCTTCAAGGTCTCAAGATCCTCAAAGAATTAAACATAAAAGAAGCCAATGTTATAGGCGACTCCCAGATCATCATAAACGCAATGGCTTCCAAATCCCCAGCTTTGGATCTTAAACTAGCAAGACTGATAACCAGAATCAAAGGCTTGGAAAGCTACTTTCAGGACTTAAATTATTATCATGTGCTGAGAACCCATAATAAAGAGGCGGACATAGAAGCCAACAAAGTTGTCCTCCTTTCTGCTGGAACCAAGATGAAAGACGAAAAAGAATCATGGGAACCCATTCCATAATCTGATCGCTGCCATGTTCTATTGCTTGATATTAAATAAATTTGTCTGCATCTTCAAGTGGGGGAAAATCTCTGAAATTGATTCCATGGACTCTTTAGTAAGAAAGAATTCTGCAAGCTCCAACTGCATACTTAGTCACTGCAGTGAGCGGCAACAGGGCAAAGAGATCTCCAATGTAATCGGCCAAGATGAATATAAACACTCCATAACCGTTTCTGAAAAAAAAAAAGAAAAAAAAGAAAAAAAGAAAAAAACAAAAACTTATAAAAGTGAGCTTGAAACTCGATATGGAAACTTATTTTATAGTTTGCTAATGTAATGTTAAAATAAAATTTCAATAAAAACAATGGCAATATGTATAATCTATAAATTTACTTATTTTCATTTTAGATTTTTTTTTTCAATAAAATTATGAGAAATAAAAATTTTAGTTCATGAGCCTGATTATTTCAGGTTTTAGAATTTTATGGATTGTAAAAGCATCTGGAAATGAAAGCTATATAATTTCTTATTCGATAATGAATAAAAAATTGCAAATTTAACTAAAAACAAAAATTCCATTTTATTTAATTAGATTTAAACTATTCTAAAATAAATGATTTAATTCAACTGAAGTCATATTTCAACCAAACATTTCACATACATTCACAGCTGACATCCTCTTTATAAAAAAAGCTTTTTGATTCCAACTGTGTTAGTCATGTTCCAAGTTCAGCCTTTGACATTATTAAAATATTTCACTTTTTTATAAAAATTATTTTGATTTCATGGTAAAACGATTTTGTAAGAAAAGCATTTTGATTACATTATTTTGAAGGACTTATAAGAAAAATATTTTGATTCCAATTATAGGGAGGTTCTTTGTGAAGGTATAGGTTGTATATTTATGGATGGTTTTATTGTCACATGATTTTAAATTAATATTTATAATTAAATTTATGTTAGCAGAGTTTTAAAGTGGTGATATTTTTACTGCAAAGAACCTTAATAAAATACTTTATCATTACTCGCTCATATACTTCATCCACTTAAAAATTTTAATTTGTATTACATATGTTGAAAATTTTAATCAACTTATATCCATTATAAAAATATATTTATATATAAAAATCATTATTTAATATGTGTAATATTTTTTTTTTAATATTAATTTAAAACTAAAAATATAATATTAAATATAAGTTTGTGCGATAAGGGATCGATTTTGGGTAAGGATGTGACTAATAAATCTACAAAAGTATATATATTTTACGTTCTTTTAGTTTTGAACTTATGATTTTGTAGAAGGCAACACATGCTCTTAACCAATAAGAAACACATACATGCCCTTAATCAATAATTCCTCTCAAATTGTATACTAAGCTCACTGAAGCTAGAGATCATGCTATATAAAATGGCCAATAATTTAAAAAGCAATCAAAAATGAAAACCAACTTAAAAAATAAATAAATTGAAAAAATATATATTATAATTTAGTTCTAGATGGTTCTTTTAAATTTTTAAAAATGTATTTTATTAATTATATGTGTGTAATAATGATGGTTAGCCCCCACAAATATTAATATGGTCTATTGAACCTTAAGAAAAGCAAATGACCAATGTTCTTTAATATTTTATTTCTATTATCAAAGATCACTATAGTTTTGTTGACTTAATAAGTCATGAAGGTTTGGAGTGTGGCAATAGTGTGGCAAGTTTTGAAAATGAGAGAGAATGTGAGTAAAAGCAGGGCACTCCAAAAGAGTGTTTTCATTTTCAAGTCTCTTACTATGACAAAGGGCACAAAATTTTTGGTCCCAAAGTGTTCTAAGATTTAGAAATAGACCAACAGCCAGTTTCACTTCAAAACGCATAAAAAATCATTCTTATTTTTGCAATGTTCATTTTCTTTTTAAAACTAATCAAAACGTGTATGTATATATATATATATCTATATATAAATCTAATATATAATATTTATTATATTATATATGTAGCTAAATTTGGTTTGATAAATTAAAATCCACTCATCAGTAAACAAATACTATAACACTTTTATTTTCAATTAATATTCCAATAAATTATAACTTTTAATTAACAATAATAAAATTAACTTTAACATAATGGCGGGAAAAAATCTACGCTAATCAACTTATCACATGCCATGATTATTGAACATCCCAGGGAAACGCAAAAACAATTTAAAGAAAACTGACTTGCTAACTCAATATATTTAAATTATTAGAAATGACATAATAATTCTATTTATTTAAATTATTAATACCAACCCTTTAGGTTGCAGAATGTTTTGGGATTTTTCTTATTATTTTACATTTATTTTGAAAAATATATTAACTATTTACATAAATTTTTAATAAAAAATTAAAATATTTTATATTTATTTATTTATTTTGGAATATAAGATATCAATGATATAAAGAGATTAAATATAATATTTATTATATTTTAATATGAATTATAAAATAAATTGATGTAAATTTAATAAATAATTAGTTTGGAGAGTATAATTATTTTCACTATTTATAAATATTTACGAGGAAAGAATAATAAGAGTGTCGGTTAACTTTCTCAATATATTTATTTTTCTCTTGAGAAGCACGTGTTTTCTTAAGTATCATGTGTTTTTCATTTTCTTTCACTTACCTCATTTCCTCCTCCATTTAATCTAGTTGATACTATCACTGAATGAAAATGGTTCAAACCTATAAGGAAAAGATCAGATATGATGAGATGAAAAACCACTGGTATTGAAGATGCCTAAGAAAAGTTTGTTGTCACATGAACAAGAAATATTATGAAAAATGATCATATATTATGTTTGTGGTTGTTGTAAGAAAAAATATCATGTTGTGAACATTCTCCTTGAAAGAGAAAAATGAAGGAGGATGTTTATTTATGGAAATTTGCAAATCTGAAAGAGATGGCATAGTTTTGATGAAAAAACTTGAATATTTTAGAGTGAATCAACTGGTGCACTTTTCATTTTCACATTGAAGTCAAAGGAGTTGATTGAATAGTTGGGTATGTGTTATATTCTTTGCACAACTATCTCTACTTATTGTACACTATGTTGAGTGTAGTGGAGGGCGGAGAAGTCTCTGTACTCAGGGGGGACAGCTCCACCAACTTAGATGGTTTGCAAGGGGTAGGAAGCCCTTGCCCACAAAAATTTTTGGGTGATTTTTTGCATTCATTTTTTGTGATTTTTTACACATGTTCTCTTCCTTTAGAATTTTTGCGGCACATGGTGATTTAGCCCATGGTTTTGTAAATTTGGTTAAGGAAATATGTTTTTATTCTAATCTACGGTACTTGGATTGGAAATTTATGGATATTGTAGGATATATATATGGTATCTTAATAATATAAAGAAGAATATATTGAAAATACTTTCTACATTTCCTAGAATGGGTTTCCATGGTAAAATATCTATGTTAATGTGTGTTACAATGGGAGATATGTGGAATTGATTCTTGTGGTGAAAGGAAATGGCCAGTAGTTCAAAGCTAGAGATCAAGAAAGTTGGTGGGTAGATTTTTTGTTAGATAAACTTGACTAGGGGAAAGAGTCAAATAGTGGTGGTTTTGGGCCCATGGTTTTTTGGTTGCCTATGGTAATTTGGTTGTGGATTGCAAGTAATAAAGACTTTAAAAGTCTTGAAAGACTTCATTGTAATTGGGCCAGGGGATGTGAGCGGTGAAGGCTCACTTGGCTAGTGATCTAGGTGGCTCCAAAAAGGCTCAAAAGTCAAAGTCTTCGGATTTTGTTGAAATCAGGGCTCGAGTGTAGTGTTCATCATTACGAACCCAATGACATTAATGACACCCCAATTGGAGTCCATATGACCATTTTATGATTGTTAAAAGTTTGCAAGTCGTATGAGGATGTGGGACTCATTTGGTTTATGTAGCAAAAAGATGACCAATAAGCCTTCAGCACATGGTGCACTAGCATTTGCCTCCTAACACTGCATAAAAAGCAAAAAAAACAAAAATATAATAAAATAAATAATAAGAAAAATGTTATTATAGTTATAATAACCATATAATCAAAATAGTGGGTAAACTGGTTATTGTAAACAAATCATAATGCTAAAGTTTGGAGTCCAAACAAAATTGATTGAAATATGGCATAAGCTGTATTAAAATGGCGGGTCTTGTGGAGCATATATATCGGCAGTGCAAGAGACATTAAATAGTTAACAATGTCATGTGACTGGGCATAAAAACATGTGGTTATACAACGGATGGGTGCAGAGACTATTGGCGGGAATGGCAGTTAACATTCTGACATGTGAACAAGCGTGCGAAATAGTGGGCGGTTAAATGTTTGCAACCATGTATTAACATAGTTCCAACGGGCATAACGAAGGTCCAAACACTTATCGCAAATGATGGAACCACTAACCAAAATAATATCATGGGTCCGTAGGCTTGAACTCGTAACTCACCACTTTCCAATACTTTCACAATCGCCTACCAACAATGGTGCCACACAAGTACCTTTTATAAATTTGTTGGGCGAATTTTATTTAACCTTGATTAATTTTGAGGAGTGGAAGGAAATGAAGACCGAACGTTGCAAAACCGAGAGAGGGACCAACCCTAGTAGTGGGCATGGTGGGCATGGATTTTGAAAGCAGTGTATTGAAGGGGAATATTCCCTAAAATATTTTACAAAATATTTTTGCAGCAAAATCATGAGGAATATAAAGGATTCTCTAAGGGTCAGATTTTAACAGTGGTAGAACCATATTGATTTTATACTCATTTTTTCTTAAGGTGCGCAGTGTTGAGGTCATATTTGTCATTTGAGCAATAGAATTTTTTGCCCATCTCCACAAAGGAATATTTGGGAAATTTTTGAGATTCTCGGGGCCCAGATTTTGATCGAGGCAGAAATGGGTTAAGTTTACATTAAAATTTCACAATTTTTTGCTAAGAATTCAGCCATGTAGTCCATTTCTTTAGTAAAGGTGTACATTTTCAGGCCATCTCCAGATATCGAGGTATAAGATGCACTGATCTCATGTCTTCTTTTGATTTTTTTCTCAGTTGATGCTTTGATGTTGAGATCCTTTTTGCTATTATGTTGGAGGATCCTTGTATGTCAATTCATGTGAGAGTTTGATATTTTGTCATGCTGATGGAGAGCGTTTATGAGTGAGAGTTCTTGTAGAAGAGTGTTTCGTGGAGAGACATGCCATTATAGTTGAGGGAGTTATTCCTTGTATTTACAAAGAACACATCATGTATTCATCATCATCTACCAACCATGGTGCCACGCAAGCACCTTTTATAAATTTGTTGGGCAAATTTTATTTAACCTTGATTAATTTTGAGGAGTGGAAGGAAATGAAGACCGAACGTTGCAAAACCGAGAGAGGGACCAACCCTAGTAGTGGGCATGGTGGGCATGGATTTTGAAAGAAGTATATTGAAGGGGAATATTCCCTAAAATATTCTATAAAATATTTTTGCAGCAGAATCATGAGGAATATAAAGGATTCTCTAAGGGTCAGATTTTAATAGTGGTAGAACCATATCGATTTTATACTCATTTTTTCTTAAGGTGCGCAGTGTTGAGGTCATATTTGTCATTTGAGCAACATAATTTTTTGCCCATCTCCACAAAGGAATATTTGGGAAATTTTTGAGATTCTCGGGGCCCAGATTTTGATCGAGGCAGAAATGGGTTAAGTTTACATTAAAATTTCACAATTTTTTGCTAAGAATTCAGCCATGTAGTCCATTTCTTTAGTAAAGGTGTACATTTTCAGGCCATCTCCAGATATCGAGGTATAAGATGCACTGATCTCATGTCTTCTTTTGATTTTTTCTCAGTTGATGTTTTGATGTTGAGATCCTTTTTGCTATTATGTTGGAGGATCCTTGTATGTCAGTTCATGTGAGAGTTTGATATTTTGTCATGCTGATGGAGAGCGTTTATGAGTGAGAGTTCTTATAGAAGAGTGTTTCGTGGAGAGACATGCCATTATAGTTGAGGGAGTTATTCCTTGTATTTACAAAGAACACATCATGTATTCATCATCATCTTGCAACAATTAATGAAGCGACCTCCCCACTCTTGACATTGGGCCCAAAGACGTATCCCACACTGGGTGAAATCCATTATCAAGTTGTGTGTGTTATTTGATTTGATGGTTTCATTTATATTTACTCTTCTTTAAAGTATGCACATGTGGTTTTTCATACTCTTTCACATGCAATTCTGTTGACATCACAAAAGTAAAATATCTTGGCTAATTATGATAACTGAGAGAATCTAGATCAATTTTGGTATCAGAGCACTCTTCTTGCTGATGCAAATTGCGAGTGTGAATGTTAACTTGATTAGGTGCTCAGTATTTAGTTCAAAAATCAAAGTTCTCAAATTGGCTCAAAAATTGTACGGCTGCGCCCATCTTGTCAAGACAATCACAACGCAATTTGTTTCATCAAAAACAAAGTCCAGATGAAGGATAAAAGGCCTACTGTTCGTTTTCCTAAACAACAAAAAAAATTGCAGAATGGGACAGAATGATGACATGGCAGTCTAGTCAGCAAAGGGAATCTTCTTCAATTTTCGCCCAATGTGACTATGATAAGTGTCACCTTCAGATTCGCCAGTGTGATTATGTGAAAGGGAAATTGCCTAGTTGGATCCAAGGTAGAATTTGATTTTATATATATTACATTATATTATATCGTTTTTTTTAAACTATATAATATATAATAATATGTTATATATAAATATATATTTATATATTTAATATTAATTCAAATTAAATCTCATATAATCCGCATGTTTAAATGGCACATTAAATTTTCTTATATGGTCAATATTGTATGGGGCGACAATATTATAAGAGGAGCGGAGGGAGGGGGAATGGAACCCACCACCTCACCCCTCCTAATTCCATGTATTACCATTACGCCACAAACAACACATTTGAAAGGAGGGTCGTGCACAGTCATTTATACCATAAGTGTTTTCCGATGGCGGGGTGGTGGGAGCCAACCCTGCAGGCTAGCTCCCACCACATATGACCTCAACCACACGTCCAAGGGCTAGCCAGCGGAGCGCTTAGCGCAAATCCCGCTTTAATTAACTTAATTCCATTTAAATATTAATTAAGCATGCTTAATATTGGGATTAAGTTGGCAGAAGATTTGGCGGCATGCCAAATTAGGTGGAAACTGCCATTTTTGGTGGACTTAACTGGAGCCTCTCTAGATTTAGCAGAGGTTTTCTAGGAAAAATTGTTTGAGCCATAACTTACTCAATTTTTGACCAAATTGAGATCAGAAAGAAATGTTCTTAGCTAATTTGAACCTTCTGAACACATTGGTGCTGGTATCAGGAGCCATAGAGCTTTGTAAACAACATTTTTTCCACTTGGAGCCAATATAGAGGCCCAAGCCATGGAATTTGGACCAAGGAGATGTAGCCGAGGAGTGGTGAACTCTTTCATCAAAACATTGTGTTAATGTGTCTCTTTGATGGTTTTCTGTACTATAGATGTTTGTTGTTCATTATTCATTTTTGAGGCTATTTTTCTCATGAATGTCTCATTTAACTTAAGGAAATTTACTTGTTTGTAAGCACCAACAACGAAGGAAACCTCAACACAAAAAGAAAGAAGCGGGCACATGTTTATAAATTTGTATTTGTTATTAGCACAACAAAACTAATCATACAAATACAAATCATAACCAAAGATTGAACCTGCAATAAGAAGGAAAATGGAGGACATGGAGAAATCTATGAGGCCTTCTACAAGATGGAATGTATGGTAGATATAATCTATGTTGATTATGAGGAGAAAATGGCAAAAGAGGAATAAGAGAAAGAGAGACAAGAGGATGATGCTCCATCTCCATATTTGAGTGAATATTCTTCTTCTTCATCTTCTTCTCATCATTCAAATTAAGAGATCAACGAAATCCGTCAAATGGAAAATGTTGAATTGAGGAGACTTCTACAAGAAGTAGAAGAGGAGAAGCGAAGATTTCAACATCAATTACGAGCTATGGAAGAGGCCTTGTAAAAGTTGAAGTGCAACAAAGGCTTAACGAAGCCAACAACACTAGCTTTAGAATCAACAACTGAGGTAAATATTGTTGGTATTTCTTCAGTTTCATTCTCATAAGATGTTATTTTTGTTGGTGAACTGAAAATGGGGCTCTTAGGCTTCTTGTCTAACTTAAGAGAACGTCTCCCACTTCCAAAGCTTTAAATTTTCCCAAGTCTATTTTATTAACCAATGCGGAAATAAGAAATGCTTGACAATATGGATATATGCTTGTATTTGTTTTTAGCTAATTATTTACTTTAAAATCTGTTGTTTGTGTTGATATGGGAAGATACTTAAACTGATATATAAATGCATATAATAGTAGTTAAAGCAACAGTAAAAACAAACACATACGGCAACAATATAATATGGAGTTCACCCTGATATCTTGGGCTACATCTCCTTGAGCTCTAATCAACTCAATTAGGCTCTTTGGGATTATGGCAATAGTTCTTTTACAAGTGCCTACACTTAACTCCAATGTTTTACACAGGAACATTGGGCTCAGAACACCATCTTATCCCTTGGCTCTTGGAGCTCTTCGGCTTTCTAGCTCTGGCTCTTGCTCTGACTGTGGCTCTGACTCTAGCTTTGGCTCTGGTTCTGGCTCTCAGCTCTCGCTTCTGGTGCTCACTCTAGCTCTTGGCTCTGGCTTCTCTAAGCTCTTTCTCCCGGCCTTTTACATGCCTCTGTGAGTCGCTCGACCTCCAAGCAACTCCAACAACAATATGTTGCTGTCAATTGAGCTATCTGGCTTTTCCACTCAACCTCCGAGTGACTCTCCAGACTCTCTGCGCATTCAACGTCTTCTCGTTGTTTGTTTTTTTTTTCTCCTCCTACTCTTTGTCTATTTGTGGCTCTTAGAACCATTCCGTTCCCCGACTGTTCGTTTCCTCTCCCAGCTCTTTGAATCTCCTGCCTCTGTGCTGGAATTCCCTGCTCTGCATCATCATCACTGTAATGCTTCATAAAGGGGTGGCCACTTGTCTCCTCACGAGCTGAGCCAACTCTTCCTCAAACGGTTCATTACTTCGTTTACTCTGTGAAATGATTCATCTGCCAACTCAGCGGTCCAATCAGACTTCAACCTTTATGTGTCGAAGCTTATTTTCTCCGTCGAATTTGGTTTCGCATCAGCGCAATCTTCGTTGTTAGATCTGGGGCCTCCAGATCCTATGGTTATCGCTCTTATCGCGCGATTGAATTGCTCGAACATTAGCCCGCGATGAGAGTGGTTTTCTCTCTCATCCGCCGGACACACGTCAATCACTGTATGGCATTGTTGGGTCCTCTAACAATTTCGCTTACCTCCCAAAACACTTCCGATATTCCTCCGGTTTTGAGCGCAGGACCCGCCTTCGGTTTTAGTGCTTTTCCCACAGTTTCTTGGCTTCTCTTGTGATCGAGCGCTTGGGGCTTTTCCTTCTCGAGGGGTTTTTCCCAGCAATGCGCCTCCGTTTTCTGGTCTGATCTTCCTAACTGTCATTTTTGCGCCATGCATAGTCCCCATGGGCCACTGATCAATGCGCTTTGACCGAATATCCTCGTTGCTCTGTGCTGGCTGCAAATTGTCATTGTTTAGAGGTTATTTCTGATAGGCTTTGGCATCCATAAGACTTTAAATTTAGGTATGAGTTTTTACAGAGTTATGGTAGCTTTAAGAGAGTTTAAGGATCCAATTTCGGATCATGCCTTCCCACTAAAAGAACTTTTGGTCCACCAAAAGACTGATATACTGATCTGAGCAGTAAATGAGAGTAACAACACCCTCTTCTTTCAGCCTCCCTACACTTGCCTTTGCATAGTGCCTCTGAGCCAAAATATTCAACCACTCCCCTTCTTGGATGGGTTGGTCTTCTCGGGAAGAACGATTTTCCTCCTTGACTTCATGTAGAACTTCTGCTGTGAAGTTTATAGAAGGTAGTTTGAGCTTCTTTGCCTTGATACTTGATCCAAGGTGGCTCAAACAAATGTGAAGTACATCTCCTCCACAAAATTTCATTTGTACCTGTTTGAAAAGCTGCCAACAACAATTGTTAACAACAGTAGGCATACAGACAACAACTGCATGGGCTAACTTCTGCTTCAACAAAGAAATATATTTCACATCTTGTGAACCTTCCATGTCCTACATCTTTATACAAATGATTAGCTAGATAACAAGCCAATAAAACATGCCTCTACAACAAGTGACCCTTCAAGTCAAGCATGTAGGAAAAGACCTTTGAGACTCTTTTCCAAAAGATGAAACACTTCATCCTTATCTCCATTTTAGGAAACAAGTTAACTTCTCCCAAGTCAGCATCACATGCATCTCATGCTTAGGCATGCATTCCATCTTTCAACTTTCACTTAAGTATGTTGTACTTTCGAAGCTGAAATGAACATATTGTTGCAGCAACAAAGTGAGTTTCCCACTCAACTTCTTTCTATTTACCATTTTGGTAAGATTCTGTAACTTGCATTTATTCCACAAAGAACTGCAAACAGATGCATCACTAGACATGCAACCTTAATTGGATAAGAATTCTAAACATTTCTTACCAATCCATTTCAAAGGTCCCTCCTTTGTTTGCACATCAGCATCAATATGTGAATCATCCTAAACCACATCAATCATGGAATCTTTATTTCCATCCCTGCCATTTTATTTTTCCACTTTCTCCTTCAGCTTTGGTGGAAGCAGTGCTGGATTCAAAGTCCAACACCTTTCATCAAGATGCCCTTTCTTATGGCAGTAAGTGCAACACACGTGCATCCTTTTGATAGCATGATTTACCTTGTCCTGTGGACCTTTGGCTGCTTGCTTCCTTTCCTTCAAAAGTTTCCTGTATGTGGCCATCCTCTTCCAACATCTATAAACATAATGGTTATCCAAACCACAAAAGGAACATGCAATTTCTTTTCCATTATTTACAACATCAACAGGAATACATTTAGAACCATATTTATACCTGCCTCTTTCACCTTTATTGCCTTCATGAGGAGGTGAAACAAATGAAGAAGTGGCTCCCTTTGGAACACCATCACTTTCTTCAAGGCTGCCAGAGTTTCCGCAACTCTCTGGTTCAAGTATGTGCTTTTGAAAACCTGCATCATGTGAATGATGCTTCGAGCTATTGCATTCCTCCTGAACACAATCCTCACACTTCTGAGGTAGAGGACCTGTAATGAAACTCCTTTTTGGAACTGTTTCAATGCCCTTCATGGCAGCTTTGGAACTCTCTCCATAGAACTATCCATAGCCAAGACCCAATTATTTAGGCCTTTCCTCAACCATTATTGGCTCAACAATACCTTATGCATGTTTGCCCAATCCTTTTCCTTCATAGCCCATCTTGGACATTAGTTTGGAACCTATGCACTTGGTATGTTTTTCAAAAGAACCAATATAAGAATTCTTAGAAGAATTTGAAGATAAGAATGGTTTACCTCTTCTTCAAGCTGATACTTGGCCAAGGATTCTTTTGCAACAAAGAGTCTCGAATCCAACTCATGCATCCTTTTCAGGTTCATACTTATAATATGAAGTTGCCTCTCCATTTCCTACAATTTGTCAGAAAGCATCTGCTTCTCTTCCTCCATGGAATTCAACTGCTCTATAAGTATGCTGCTCTTCCTTCCATCCTCATACATTTCTCTCACCACATCCATTATGGTGGAAAAATCTTGCTTCATGTCTCCATTAAAGGAACTTCGGGAGCAAGAAGAATTTCAGAACTCACTTGTAGAAGTTGTCATTATACCAATGAACAAAAGAACTCCAAACAAGATTAATAAAGAGATTATTCAGAAACCTTTTGCAACAAAACTCTTGTGCTTCAAGGGTTGGTTTGAGGTCCTTTGGGATAGAAGAATGCCTTCAACTCTTCTTCCTTCTTGTCCTTCTTGGACTAAGCTATCAATAGCTTTCCGTTCACCTCTGCAAACTCAAACAATAGTCAGTCTGCAACCAAGCATATAATCGATGAGGCAATCAATCCTTGACTGTCAAAACACCTTTCAGACAAGCAATCTTTTCCCTATCAATCAAGCATTCTGATACAACCTTCTTTGTAGGTGGGGTTAATCAATATTAAGCTCTAATACCACCTGATATGAAAATGGGGCTCTTAGGTTTCTTGTCTAACTTACGAGAACCTCTCCCACTTCCAAAGCTTTAAATTTTCCCAAGTCTATTTGATTAACCAATGCAGAAATAAGAAATGCTTGACAATATGGATATATGCTTGGATTTGTTTTCAGTTGATTATTTACTTTAAAATCTGTTGTTTGTGCTGATATGGGAAGGTACTTAAACTGATATATAAATGCATATAACAGTAGTTAAAGCAACAGTAAAAACAAACACATACAGTAACAGTATAATATGGAGTTTACCTTGATATCTTGGGCTACATCTCCTTAATCTCTAATCAACTAGAGTAGGCTCTTTGGGATTATGGCAATAGTTCTTTTACAAGTGCCTACACTTAACTCCAATGTTTTACATAGGAACATTGGGCTCAGAACACCATCTTATCCCTTGGCTCTTAGAGCTCTTCGACTTTCTAGATCTAGCTCTTGGCTCTGGCTCTGGCTCTTGCTCTGGCTATGGCTCTGACTCTAGCTCTGGCTTTGGTTTTGGCTCTCAGCTCTCGCTTCTGGCGCTCACTCTGGCTCTTGGCTCTAGCTTCTCTAAGCTCTTTCTCCCGGCCTTTTACATGCCTTTGTGAGTCGCTCGGCCTCCAAGCAACTCCAATAGCAATATGCTGCTGTCAATTGAGCTCTCTGGCTTTTCCACTCGATCTCCGAGTGACTCCCCGGACTCTCTGCGCATTCAGAATATTCTCGCTGTTTGATTTTTTTTTCTCCTCCTACTCTTTTTCTGTTCATGGCTCTTAGAACCATTCCGTTCCTCGACTGTTTGTTTCCTCTCTTGGCTCTTCGGGTCACCTACCTCTGTGCTGGAATTCCCTGATCTGCACCATCGCCACTGTAATGTGTCACAGAGGGGTGGCCACTTGTCTCCTCACGAGTTGAGCTAGCTCTTCCTCAAACTGTTCATTACTTCAGTTACTCTGTGAAATGATTCATCCGCCAACTTAGCGGTCCAATCAGACTTCAACCTTTATGTGTCGAACCTTATTTTCTCCGTCGAATCCGGTTTCCCATCGGGCGCAATCTCCAATGTTAGATTTGGGGCCTCCAGATCCTACGGTTATCGCTCTTATCGTGCAGTTGACTTGATCGGATGTTAGCCGACGACAAGAGTGGTTTTCTCTTTGATCTGCTGGACACGCGTCAATCACTGTATGGCATCACTGGGTCCTCTGACAATTTCGCTTACTGCCCAAAACGCTTCCGATATTCCGTCGGTTTTGGAGTGCGGGACCCGCCTTCGGTTTTAGCGCCTTTCCCACGGTTTCTTGGCTTCCCTTGTGATCGAGCGCTCAGGGCTTTTCCTTCTCGAGGGGTGTTGCCCAGCAAAGCGCTAATCGTGCATCAGAAACAGCCTCCGTTTTCTGGTCTAAGCCTCCTAACTGCCATTTTTGCGCCATGCACAGTCCCCATGGGTCACCGATCAATGCACTTTGACCGAAGGTCCTCGTTGCTCTGTGCTGGCTGCAAATTGTCGTTGTTCAGAGGTTATTTCTGATAGGCTTCGACATCCATAAGACTTTAAACTTCGGTATGAGTTTTTATAGAGTTTGGGTATCTTTAAGAGAGTTTAAGGATCCAATTTCAGTTCAGTTGGAAGAATTGAGGTACCCATTTCAGGAACTAGCATGAGGCTCCTTACCAAGATGGGGTATAAGGGAGGATTACTTGATGTTAATGGCCAAGGAATGACTCAACCATTGGAGGTTGTACAAATACCTCCATTTTCAGGATTGGGGTACATTAAAGGAGAATGCTCAAAGGTAGCAAAAGCTTCCAATCCATTGCTGAAACCATTGAGAAAAGAGGATGTTGTAAGCACATCACAATATTCCCATGACTATCAACATTGCAAAGGAGGAGCTAAGGAAAGCTCTCACCGCCAGGCTCGCACCAGAGACAACCAAGCAAGGTATAAGAGGTCTCATTATGCTAATGTTCCTTTTTATTACATGCAGATTGTTAATAATGAGCAAATTTTATGGCATAGAAAACCATGTAGTTTTTGTGGCTTGTATAACCATGTTGTTGTCGAGTGTTGGAAGAGGATGGAAACAAGAAAAGGGACAAGACGTGAAAGGAATTCTCCACATTAGGGAAGGAGGAAGGTTAAAAAAGTATAGAAGAAGAAGAATTTTTGAAATCATTGCAACAAAAGTGGACATTAGAGAGCCACATATTGGGAGCTCCATCTAGAGCAACGTCTTGAGAAAGAAAAAGCGCTTGTGCAGAAACCATCGGGTGAAGATTTTTGACAAGCGAATCAACTCCAGAATGATGATCCATTCACTTTGATGAGTGAGAGATGGCTTTACTAGATATAGTAGCTTGTCATGGCTACATTTTGTAACTCATATGTTGTGAAATGATTGTAAAAGTGATGATGTGTTTTCCATCACTTATGAAAGAAACATGATGATCTTTTTGGCTTTTTTGTTGATAGCTGGGGTATTGGTTTATGTTATGATTCTGATGTAAACATGACCAAAAAATGTGCTATAAACTCTTGGCAAGTATGGGGTTTTCTTGGGTCATGTTTAGTCTTGTAGTAGAACATGTATTTTGCAAAGATGTACTACATGTTTGCAGAGGACACAAGTGTCAGTTCATCACTTATGGCTCTGAAGAACAAAGGTGAAGGAGAAGGAAGTGTGGCTTGTTAGTGTACTTTTTTTGTAGTGAGGGAGTACAACGGATTATAGATTATATTCATTCTTTTGGAGGACTAAAATCTCCTCAATGGGGAGGAATGATCCAGGTGGCTCCAAAAAGGCTCAAAAATCAAAATCTTTGGATTTCGTAGAAACCGGGTTTGGGACGTATTGTTCGTCATTATGAACCCAATAGAACAAATGACACCTCAATTGGAGTCCATATGACCATTTTATGTTCATCAGAAGTTTGAAATTTGTAAGGGGATGTGTGACCCACTTGGCTTATGTGGCAAAAAAATGACCAATAGGCCTTTGACACATGGCGAACCAACATTTGCCTCCTAACCTTGCATAAAAGACAAAAACAAAAACATTAAAAATATAATTAAATAAATAATAACAAAACTGTTATTATAGTTATAATAACCATATAATCAAATTAGTGGGTAAAATGGTTATTATAAACAAATCATAATGCTAAAGTTTGGAGGCCGAA
>APFE030019981.1:7401-19555 GCA_000404065.3 Pinus taeda | reverse complement strand
AAATCTATATTTTTTTTTACAAAAATATAAGTTATACAATCTTTCACCATGCATTGAAAAACAATAAACATAATTATAATTAACAGACCATTCATATTGGTTTTTATTTTTTTTTTGGTTTTCATTTTAGTTGATTTTTAAAGCTTTTTATATTGTATTATTTATATTTTATATAATTAGATAAGGGTATACATATATAATTTAATTTATTTATGTATTTATGTTCATATATTGAATTGATATTGTACCATGTTACTTTGAATTTGTGTGTGTGATTAGTTGAATTGTGTGTTTTCTTTTTTGAAATTTCATATCTATATCTCGGTGGTCCTAATAATGATTATTTCCTTTTGAATTTTGAGACCAAATTTTATATAGTGTGTTTGCTTATTTGGTCTAGTATTTTGTATGTTTATTTAATTAAAATCCCATATATATGTGAATGCTTGTATCCATGTTTATTTATGAATATTTGTATGTAATTTGGAATTGTAATCATGTGTTTATTGTGATGAATTATGAATTTGAATGGGTAAACATAATGTAGATTTTAATTTGTATATTGTGTGTGTGTGTGTTTTTTTTAAAGCTACGTAAGAATATTTGAGTGTTTTCTTTTATTGACTTGAAATTTTATCATGTGCAATTAGTTATTTGAAATTGCATGTTTTGTGTTTAGTCCAATTTGTATATTGTGTGTTTGTTTGAACTTGTACTGTATGTTTTACTTTTTATAGTGTGTGATTGCTTATTTAATGTTGCATTTTCATATTTGGGTGTTTGTTTTTATATTAACTTGAAATTGTATTATGTGTGTTTCCTTAGTTTTTTAACACCCCTCCCTTGTGTACTAAATTATTGCAAACCTAAGCCGAGTTACAACTAGGTGTGATATCCTCCCTTGTGTGCTAAATTATTGTAAACCTAAGTTGAGTTAAAGCTAGGTTTGATATCCTCCCTTTTCTTTTAAATGATTGTAAACCTAAGTTGAGGGAATCTAGGTGTGATACCCTCCTTTGTGGGTTAAACTATTCTAAACCTAAGATGAGGAAAGCTAGGTGATATGTACTATGAAAAGAAAATGTGTTATTAATAAATTAATAAAGTAAATCACTTAGAGGGTGGAGCACCAAGAGAGAGGAGATTCTTTCCAAATCCCATGAGGAATGGGAATAGAGATGAATCTTTCATGATAAGCTTCTATATGACATTCTAAATAAGTTTGGATGGATTGGATATCCATCGGATGGATGGGAGATAAACATTCATCAGACATAAAAGCTTCATGGGAAATAAAGGCAAGATTTTATGAGGAAAAGCCTCCTGGGATATAAATATGAGCTTTTGCGAAAAAGACATAGGAAAATGTAAAAATCCATAAAAGCAGGACGTCGATAGTGGTAACTAAATCATGAAAGAGGCTATTAAATACCCAGTGATTGATCAATTGAGGGCAGTTGATTCTTGGCAACATCTTCAGCTCGAAGGGAGTAAAAGGTGATTCATGGTTGGGTGATGGTGCTCCTCCCTCCAAGAGAGGTTTTAGTTGGTATCAGATGCATGGGATGTTTGTATGATGATTCTTACTCTCTCTCTCTCTCTCTCTCTCTCTCTCTCTCTCTGTTATAGTGCCAAGTTTTTTATGAGAAGATTTTATTAAGTCTTTGTTATCGTTCCAATTTTTCTATGAGATGATTTCTTAAGTTTCCTCACCATGAGAATGTTTGAATGAATTACATGGGTTTGTGTACTAACAAAACTATTAGGATGTCAAATCGTACAATTCAGATATATGAATTACATAATTTCCTCTTTTATAGAAAATGAATGATTCAATAATGCATGTAACTGTCGTGTGCTCTCATATGCATTTCAAAGTTATTAAGATTATCTTTACAGTGGTAGCAAAGAGTAGCATGCTTTAGTGTTTTGCAAGTTTTCATGCATGTGGAATAATTATGGAGTAATGTCTCCCATAGTATTATCAAAGGTTCACCAGGTTCTATGTCATGCATAATGAAATTAGATGCTCTTACATGCAGTATAAGGAATTAATGGAACATCCTTTTAGTTATGCATATATGGGTCTGTAAGATATCCTATGAAATTGACTTTAATATCATCAGGTTGCTAATGATACCTAGTGTGTCTATGAGATAGGTTACCTGTATAATGCCTGATCTATGATTTGTATTTAATTAAGCATTTCATTATGCATGACAGAAACAAGACCTATAATAATGATGGATGATCATGATAGTAGAGTTTAATTAAGATCATTTATATAGGTAAGGAAATTAGTATAGGTTGCATGTTATGGTTAGTTCTGCTTTCATCTACTAAATCATGTTTACTAAAAATCATCTACTAAATCATGTTTACTAGAAATCTGACACATAAGCCTTGACAATAAGGTTAAAAGACCATACGAGAAGCACTCTATAATTAAATTGATCATGACTATGGAGTCTATTACAGAATTACTAATGATGATATAAGGGCGGGCTAAAGATACACTAAGTGGTATTGTTTCTTTACGATTAAATATAGAACAAAATAAACATTTGTGGAATGGGAGCTTAGGAGGTAAATTCTATCATAGGCCAAGGAGGTTCTTTACCAAAGGTATCAAACAAAAAGTTCAAACACTAACTCTTATGGACCAATCCGCCTCCGTAGGATTTCCATTACGGGTTTTAAAAAAAAAACGTTCTCCGTAAAGGTGAAGTTAAAATTTGAAGCTTAGAACATGTTAAAGTCATATTAATTTGTTGTCGATAAAGAAAGTTAGGATTCCTTAATGGTTTATTGAGGAACCATGAATAATACATATGTTAATTCAATATATATGTAACAGGATATTATATCAAGCAATTTAATTAAGGAGGAAGTTTTTATGCTTTGGTGGAAGATGTTTTCTACCCCAACTAGGTTGTATACTCAAACAGGTCCTCTAAGAAGACCATATGGTATCAAAAAAATTAATATAAAGTTAAATACGAAAAAATTCTCAAGAGACTTCAATCAATCCTACATCAAACAGCTATCAAGATAAGCTTTGGGGTCTTTGTGTTTCCCTCACTATATGCTTTTGAAGGTGCCTTTCCATGGCTACAAAGTATGCAATAAATCTCTGGAATTATTAAGCTTCGTTTTAAAACGATAGGCCAGCAACAAAAGTACCGGAGGAAATGTAATCCGCTTTGTCATATAAAGAACATTTTTTTTTGGAGGTAAAGGTGTTGTTATGGATTCTTTCGCGTATTATATTATTGAGGAATTGAAGAATTCTGGAATATAAAACTACAAAATATGACCTCCTCCAAAAATTTCTTTGACTCTATTTTCATGATATCGACTTGAGTGGCACGTTACAAATTATCAACATAAACGGACTCATCCATAAATTATGACATAAAGGGACTCAGCCATAATGTCGATATTACATTGCGTGGGGTGGATGCGTAGTGGGAAAAAGCACACGATGGGTTATGGCAACTAGAAATATGAAAAGAGTTGGACCACTTGTGTGTCTACCCGGTCACGCTGTTTCCCATTAGGTGGTAACCACCACTAATCCATCCATCGTAGGGAGGACCTCACCTCCGTGATTAAATTACCGTACTCAACAACTAATTGCCATGAAATGGACTAACCCTTTAAGGAAGATATATCATGGCCAGTTCAACATTCACAACGGAGAACTCAACCTTTCTGAGATGATAGCGATAAAACTCAACCTTTGGGTTAACAAACAATATGGTTATGTCTCCAAGCATTTTTGGAAACTCGTTGATGTAAGAGGAGAGGAATAACTAGGAATAAATCGAGGCACGGGGATGGAGCTTCTGCACATGTTATGTGGACGGACAGAAGCTAGCTCTTATTTTGTTCTGGAAAAAGGTCGGGAAAATTAGCCGAGACATGTGATTCACCATACGATTACTCCTCCCTATGGATTAGCGCTGAATACACGCGTATGCTGCTTGATCCTCATGCGCAGTGATTTTTTTTCGAGTGTGTTACAGATTTTCTGTTCACGTTCAGGATGGGATGAATGCCGGTTTCAGTGTCTGTTTTTATTGTTTACGGAACGGTCAGTGCCTGTTTTTATTGTTTACGGAACTGTCAGTGCGTGAGATGTACGAAATTGTTCAATCCGAAAAGCCTACTTTTGGCTTATAGATATAGGGTTACCTTAAAAAATGCTTAGGAAATAATGCTGGTAAAAGCACCAATGAGAAACAATAAAAAACAATTTTACGTATGGTTTACGGGTAAGGATTTTTTAATATAAGATGTACATATAGTAAAATTATAACCGTTGTTGGCATGTAAACCTTGCCGACGTGGACGCAGTGGCTTTTAGTTTTATTTTAGGAGGAAAGTATGGCAAAGCGGTCAGTTTTTCCGCCAGATCAACAATGGATAAAAGAAACGGCTGCTAAAGCAACATGAAAATTCCACACCCTACAAAGCTCCGCCTTCTTAGCTTTTAGAAACATCACGAGAAAAGCTTTAGATTGATGTTTCCTATTTAAATACTACATTTTGCGTTTGTCTTATCACACAGGGGAATTCAATCCTGGAAACCTGAATTTTTGTCTTACGAAGGTAGTAACTTTAGCTGCAAAACATGACTTTGTATTAACACCACTATTGGTAACTAAATCATGAAAGAGTGTATTAAATACTTAGTGCATTGATTAATTTAGGGAAGTTGAACCTTGGGAAGATCTTTGGCTCTAGGGAATCATAGGTGATTCATGGTTGGGTGGTGTTGCTCCTCTCTCCATGTAAAGTTTTAGTTAGTGTCAGATGTGTGGCATGTTTGTATGATGATTCTTACCCACTCTCTATAATTCCGGTTTGTTTACGATAATATTTATTAAGTCTATGTTATTGTTCTAGTTTTTCTATGAGATGGTTTCTTAAGTTTCATCACCGTGAGAATGTTTGAATGAATTACATGGGATTGTGTACTAATAAAATTATTAGGATGTTAAATCCAACAACTTAGATATATGGATTTCTTAATCTCCTCTTGTATAGAAATGATGGATTCAATAATGCATATCACTATGGTGTGCTCTCATATTATGGTGTGCTCTCATATGCATATTGACATTATTGAGATTATCTTTGCAGTGGTAAGAAAGAGTAGCATGTTTTAGTGTTTTGTAGATGTTCATGCATGTGGAACAATTATGGAGGAGTGTCTCCTTTAGTATTATCAAGGGTTCACCATGGCCTATGTTGTGCATAATGGAATTAGATGCTCTTGCATGCAATATAAGGAATTCATGGTACATATTTTTAGTTATAAATATATGGGTCTATAAGATATCCAATGAAATTGACTTGAATGTCACGAGGGTTCTAACAGTACCTAGTTTGTGTATGAGATACATTACCTATATAATGCATGATCTAAAATTTGTATTTAATTAACCAATTTGTTATGCATGATGGAAACAAGACCTATAATAATGATGGATGATCATGATAGTAGAGTTTAATTAATATCATTGATGTAGGTAAGGAAACTATTATAGGTTGCATGTTATGGTTAGTTCCATCTTCATCTGCTAAATCACGTTTACTAGAAATCTCAGACATAAGACTTGACAATAAGGTTAAAAGATGATACTAAAACCACTATATTCTTAAATTGATAATGATCATGGAGTCTGTTATATAATTACTAATGGTGATTCAGGCTAAAGATACCCTTGCTAGTATTACTAAATCATGTTTACTAGAAATCTCAGACATAAGTCTTAACAATAAGGTTAAAAGACGATACCAGAACCACTTTATTCTTAAATTGAGAATGATTGTGGAGTCTGTTATAGAATTACTAATGATGGTCTACAGGCAGGCTAAAGATACCCTTGCTAGTATTGCATCTTAATGATTAAATATAGAAAAGATAAAGAAACTTTATAAAATGGGAGCTTAGCAGCTAAATTCCAATGTACGATAAGGAGATTTGTTAAAACTTGGAAATATATATTATGTGTTTTTCTATTTGAATTTTTATTTGTGTTTCATATTTAAAAATTAAAAATTGTATGTTTGCTTATTTAAATTTGTATTTTCTATGTTGTTTAAAATTGCATATATGTAACACCCCTCCCTTGTATGTAAAAATTTGCTAACCTAAGCTGAGAAAAAGTAGGTCTAACATGTAATAAGAAAAGTAAAAAGTCTATGAAACAAATGAAATAATTAATCACTTAGAATAGTGAGACACCAAGAGAGGAGATTCTTGCCAAATCCCATTGGTGAATGGGAATCAATATTATTCATAATAAGACTTCTAGATACAGATCTAGATGAGATTAATGGATTTGGAGATAAATATCCATTAAACTACTTAGTTGGAGAAAGATGCTAAGTTAAGGAAAAGCATAAAAGCCTTTCCCGAGAAAAGGCAAGCTTTGATGAGAAAAATCCTCACGGGAAAATAACTCTGAGCTCGGGGGTGAACTGGAAGCATGTAGTTGTAGGTTGGGTGGTGGTGCTCAGTTTTCCATGTGACATTATTTCAATTTCTCTTATAGAATTCCATTTCATGGGATTTGTTGTATGTTTTTCCTTACCTTGTATATTGTCGAATTCTCTCAACATATGTGTATAGCTACATGTGTGATCTTTGTGTAGAAAGATAATTGAATAATGATGCATGAAACAACTAGGTAGGATGAATAATTATGCTTTAAGGTTGCCACCATAGGGCTAGTGGTTCAGGTTATCCATGTTAGGCCTTTTGCACTATGAATTGTATCTACTAAAGGTCATCTTAACTATTTATTCACTGTGGTTAGTATTGCATAAGATATGCCAACAGGACTATGGACATGTTATATCGAGAAGTTAACTACAGTGTATTTATGATAAAGAGTCCATTAATCTTTTTGTTAAATCCTCAGAGCAATAGAACTCGACTATAAAATCTTAAATGATCATGATTGATGCCTTTCATTATGATGTGATGTATGCATGTGTAGAATGGTAGGTATTAACCTTGTCTATGGGATGATTATATATGAACGAATATGACAACTATTGCATATTTAAGCCAAGTTAAATTTAGTGAAGGAACAAAATATGGGGTTTTAATATTGGATCAAGGAGGTATGTGACAAATGGTATGATAGCCCTAATTTCAAGCATTATGATCCAATAAACAATCCACCTCTATAGGATATGAATGAGCTTTAGGTCCTAAATTAGGAAGTTCAATAAGCTTGGTGGTTTGCATTCTTCCTATAACACCTTTATGCTAAAGAAAAAAAGAAAAAGAAAAAGAATATGACACACATATGTAGAGCGAAAGGCTAGATTTTGCCCCATCTTGTGCATAGTAATAGGATCTACCCTATTACACATATACTCTAGCCCAACATATTCCTTGTGTATGCATATAACTTACTCTACACAGTCATGCTTTAATTTCATTAGTTTTAGACATAATAAGATTGTTAAAATGAGGAGACTTATAACATAAGTCTATAGACATTAATATATGTACAATTAATAAGTTTCCAAAAAGTAAAGGTCTTGTAAAAATCATAAATTCTTCTCTATTTCTGCACAAGAAAAAATAAGAAAAATATATTGGAACCTACTATATTGTTCACACAAAGAAGTCTTTAGGCACCTAAAGTGTCTCTATAGAGGTAAAGATGGCCAAGAAGTAAAATATGTGAGCATTTAAAAGAGTAAGTTACAATACTCTACATAACTCAAATATTGAATTTTTTCTTACAAAAAAATTAGAAAGGAGAATCATGGTAAATTGGGATGTTCTAAAATTAAAGACAATTGATGGAATTTCTTTTAGGAATTTGTTAAGATATTTTTACAAATAAAACCCCAATAACTGCTACTACTAACTTGCAATGAGCTTCAATATTTTAGAACAAGAAAGTATGACTAATTGAACCATACACTAGGCTAATGAACAATTGTAACTTTGAATATTTATGCAAATTTATGATTGAAATCAAACTGAAATTTCAGAGGAAATTTTAATAAGTTTGCAGGGAGTGAATGTTGTCAAGCCAAATCGATGAAAGAATTTCCTTTCCATCACCTAAAGTGAATCAACTGGTTAATGTGATTAATATGACTTAACTATATTCTATGCTTAACATAATATCCTCAATTATCTTAATGAGTACAATATGAATTCATGGTCACTGGCTCAAGCCCTGAGAAGCCCTACAAAAGTGTAGTGTGAAAGGCACACCACAAGAAATGTGATGTTCTGGTGATGCCATTTTAGATGCTCAGAATCTTTCCTACCAAGTTAAGAATGCCCATATGTTTAAATCCTTGGACATCTAGTGCAATGCTAGAACCACAAATAGGAATGAAGCAAATATGGTGATTTCAAGTTTTAATTTCTAAGGATTGTCAACAGGGAAGTTGGGACCCAATCTACCATATAAATGATACTAATATCGATGGCTAGATGTTGTAAACATTCTTGTTAATGTATTTGAAATGATCATTTTTGTTTATCCGCAGTGAGTGCTTCTCAATTTTAGAGAACCTTAGCCTCAGGGTTATTTCTTAAAAAGGAAATCAGCATTTTCTAAAGTTACAAAAGTAGTTAGAATTGCTAGAGATAAATCATGACCACTAAAAAAAATATCGAGGCAATGAATGATACTAAAATAAACTATCAAAATAGTTTATTAATGAAGCCATAGGATCGTTTGATACTAAATACAAATAAAAACATTCCAAATACATCAAAATCCAATTTTTGGGTAATACAATCACAACATGGATAAAATCACTTCCACCTATTTTTTTTTAAGTAATCTTGGGTTAAGTGATTGTGTGTCTACACCGACCCTATAATATTTTACTACGAGTGATGATGTTGGATTTTGGTAGCTTTCGGAAGTAGTTCATTTTATTGGTAGATTTAAAGCTAAAGAGACACCTTCCCAACTAGGTTTTTGGATAAAATCCCGTTAATGGTTGTTGTTTCCCTTTCGGTCCCCAATAATGCCTTTTCTTTGGCCCTATCCGCTGATCTGGAGGCATTGAAATGAATCTGGTGTAGGATAATGGTTATCCTTTGTTGGTTTCGGAGAGAACAATGTGAGTATCCACCTTATCTGAGAAAAAGAGACTTGGTTGGACATTCCATGGCCAATTATCGAATTCTTATCGCTCACTACTCAAATAAGGATAAAGAATGCCTTTAATACCTTAAAGCATTGAAATTACATTCCATCGTGAAAACAAAAACCTTATTCACCTCAGATAATCCTAATACTTATAAAGGTATTATGAAATTATGAGTTTCATTCTAGGTGAAAAGGTAACAAGAACACAAGGTGTTCTTTAGGTCGAGGACAACTATCGCTCAGGTAGGCAAGCGAGTGAAGCTACCAGACTTGTAGCAAGAAAATGACAACTTGTTGTGAGTGGTTATTCTCCTGTCTTCTTATGTAATTTGGATAACACTTATCCTTACTTGCACATAGACAAGTAACGCTGGAAAAATCTAGCTCATATTATCTTCTCCTGTCTTAATTTCTCCTTGCGTGGAGGTTACACAATGTTTGTTCAATTAGAGGTTCTTCGATATAAATACTCCTCCTACCCACAATTTGGTATCAAATTTCACCGTCTTCAGTGCTAAAACTGTATTGGATGCATTTTTCTTTAGATTTCCTTTGAATTCTTCCATAGAGGGAGATATCGCAAGGTGTTGCAGTCATTTAGTAACGGAGGCCGAGAAATGTCCCTGAGGCCACTGTTGCAAAAAATTATATCTCGAAAGAGGAGAGAGGGGTGTTGTTGAAAGTCTGGCATCCTAATGGGCAAGGCTAAGACATGTGTGGAGACTCAAATTCCATAAGGGTCTCAGGGAAAATGTTGGCAATGATCACAATGATGACTCTCGCATAGCCTTCTTTTATGATGGCTTGCTCATATGAGGAAATTTGCATGATTTTTTTTGTTTGGTGTTTCAAGTATGGTTTAAGGTATACTAGCTCACTTCACTGTAATTCTTGCCAATTCTCCTTGATTTCATAGCTATTCTCTTCATTCTTAGTCACAACCAGAAACAATGGAAATTTATGGATTAATTTGAGAGGGGTGACCGATGATTTTTTCCTGAAGCCATTCTTGTGCATCATATGGGAGATAGGAAAAACATTTGCAATTACATAATCACCACATACGCTAGCCTTCCATCCCTCTTTTATATTCTACTTCAAAATTATTGTACTAGGTTTGGGTGAAGAGGATTGAGGGTTTTCTAATGTTAGTTTTCGAAGACATTGCTTGCCCTATTTAAATTTAAATAATGAATTAAGGAAGTAGGTTGACTGAAATCCATTTCTAATTAGGTTAAAATTATTGTACTTGGTTTGGATGACTGGGAAATTTGTTCTGTTGAGGAATTTTTTTAACTCATTGAATTGAGAAAGACATAGCCCGACCAATTTAAATAATGAATTGAGGAAGGAGGCTAACTGAGGTAAATTAAAAATCAACTTGATTGTCTAAACACCAAAAGAAAAAGAAATAGTGAAATGTTTTGGTCAAATTAGCAATACAATTTTCTCCACTCACAATGGAATGTTTGTAATGTTTGATGATGTGCATCTATGGAATGATCTCCTTCAATGAGCTAGGAGATAGGATGCATCCAATAAATTTTGTGATAGTTGTTCACTTTATACACTATCTCATCTGGCTACATTTTTTGGTAGAGTTAAGAGTAATACACGAAATAACAACAATTCATGTGTTAATTAATTTCCGCAAGTATAAATGGAAAATTGTTTTCTATTCTATTTTTCCTAATTACTAAGTGTTGTAAATTATGTAGAAGGTAAAATTTTTATTTCTTTATTTGTTCCCCAAAACTTAAGTTGTTGTTAAATTCTCTTAGGAGGGCACAAGGACTCTATACCATGAGCCATGAGGTAAAAATGGTTTAAAATACTTTAAATGATAGACCTTGTTCATATTTGAACTCGATAAATGAACACATTGTAGTGTATGATTATTGGATTAAAAATTTGGATGAGAAATTCTAGGGATGTGGTCATCATGTAGGATAAATAGACATGGGAGTGTTGAAAAGAGTAATGGGGAATAAACAAAGTTGAATACTATGTTTAATTTTGTACCAATAGGTCTCTTCTGCCATACTATCACCATATTACTTTACTCATATTAAAATTAAAATTATGAGTCAATGATTGCTATGCAAGGACATACCTTAACTAGAATGTAGATGATACTTATGAGAGATTTTAAGGGAAGAAATGTTGAACTCTTATGAGGTAAATGAAAAACAGAAAAGATAAAATCACAAGTACAATTACCATAGATCATGGTGAACACCAAGAAATATTTCAAATAAAAGTATATAAATGGACATCAATAAATTTATAGTTAGTTAAGTGGGTTCTATCCTAAAACAAATTCTAAAATTTTTACTCGTGGAAGACAGGTCTTGGTATGAAGTACGAGACTATGTAATTTTATTATTGTGATGATTGGTGCATCTAGATGTAATGATGGAATTTGTTTTTGATATGGTTTTGGATGAGTCTTTTGATTCACCCTTAGTAATAAAATGCTCCAAATATACACTATTATAGGGAACTAAATCTTACTAAGTTATTATTCATACATCTAATAGAAATATGTGTAATTAATTGAACATGCATATTTTGGAACATACAAGTTTCCTTGAGGAAATAGACATCTTAATAATTAAACTAAAGTAGATAAGAGGCACAAATTATATTCCAATCTAGAAGGAACTAGGGTCAGAAGTGGTGAAGGAAATGCACAAATGTAGTACACCACATTGTATGCATGTTGGAAAATACATCAATAAATTATGACTCTAATATGAATGTCAATGGGCTTGACACTAAAATTAAATCTAGTGTAAATACATAATCGGAGTGCAAAGCCAATGCTTGGTTCTTCTTAATCCACTGCTCCTCCTCCCCCCTCCTCTACCTCTACCTCTCCCTCCACGACATCCTCCTCCTCCTCCTCCTCCACCTCTAACGTTGCCTTCCTCCTCCTCCTCTGCTTCCCCCCACCCTCCTCCCTCCCTCATCCTCCAACCAATCCTCCTTGTCCCCCCTTC